>CM049924.1:18425000-18692500 GCA_027405835.1 Asclepias syriaca | reverse complement strand
CTTGCCAGATGTGGATGTCTTGCGAAAATATGTCTAGGGGAGGCCCACGAGTATGTGGTCCTTGATTTGTGCTGTGGTCCTTGGTTTGAGGGGAGGATTGTTGGGGTGTCAACCCATGTCCCACATCTGAAGATAATGCTAGATGTGACTAGCATATAAGAGTTCCACTAACTCCATTATTATGAGGCCTTTTGGGATGTTGCCCAAGAATAAAACCATGAGGGTTTAGGCTCAAAGCGGACAATATCATACTAATGTGGAGTTGAGTGGTGTAAGCCCAACCTTGTGGGTATATGCGGGCCTAACACCTTTGACGCATCAAATCCTATGATGTTCTTAACACATCAGTGTACTGTCTCACAGACATACCCAACCCGACCGGGACAAACAGCTGCGTACCTACTAGTTGGATTATCGAACTCTAAAACTTCAAGATTAAAAGAAAGTAGTAAATAAGATTCCAACGGTTCAAACAAAATCATTATAGGATTTTATAATAGGATAATTTTAAAATTAAAAAATATAATCCTATATATATATATATGCTATTATACTTCTCATCAGCATGCACGAATACACAGAGATAGAGACGCACACAGACATATATATATATATTGAACCGATATAAATTCTTCCAAGGAAGGTAACTGATCCGTGGGCCAAGAAAACCCCCATGGTGACATAAATACCACTTTATGGGCCTCATAAAGTGGGGACGTTACATATTTACTCCCTCATTTATACTCCGTTACCCCTAATCGGTTAAAACGGAAACCCGTTACCCGTAACAGTCGAAACTGTCCAAAACCATAACGGTACAATCATTATCAGACTCCTATAAAAGAGAGATCTTAAGACAAGGTAAGGACTTTTTTTCTAATTTCTAGATATCCACACAAACACTTTACTGACTTAAGCATCGGAGAGTTCACGGGGTACAAACTCCCCATTGAACCTACTTGTTTTGCAGGCTGATCAGACGCTAAGTGTGCTACCCCGAAGTACCAGGTACGCTCGGCGAAGTACCACATACGCTCGGCGAAGTACCACGTACGCTCGGCGAAGTACCGCATCCTGACGTACATACTCCGCCCTCTCAGAAAAGCCTTCTTAGCAATCTCAACTGCAAAGCTCTCCAAGTTCCCGGCACCCTAAATTACTTTTTTACCCTTCGACAGATTTGTGCAGAATCAGTTTGGTTCCGTTACCGGGAACTTTTTACTTTACGTTTACTATCCTCAATCATCAATCATCATGTCTCGATCTGAAGGACACACTGTTCGCCAATCCTCTCTCCGAGGGGAGAGGACGAGGCTGTCCGTCTCCTTTGCCTCTACAAGTTCCGGGCGCCGTCCGATATCGGAAAGGTTGGGGCCACAGCCAGGAACTTCTAGGCATTCTTCAGACTTGCGAGAGCATCTCAATTCCAAGTGAATAGAAGATACAGAAAAGGAATTGAGAAGGTTGCAAAAAGAGAACGAACAACTCAAACAAGATCAAGAAGCGAAGCGGGATCAAGAGCTCTCCCAACAATGGCTAAAATTAAGGGAAGAGTTTCGGAAATCTGGAGCTGAATTGCCACCCCCGAGGGTCTTGGCAAACCCGTCCGAAAACCCACAACGGACTCGTACCACAGTTCGGAGAAACGAGAAATTCGTCCGAACTAGCAAAAGGCCAACGACTAGCGAGGTTGGAGAGAGCCACCACTCTTCTAAACCCGCTCACAAAAATAGGGCCCGAAAGCGCTCCCCAGAACAAAGCCCGGAGGATGGAAAGCATGTTTCCAAATCACGTCAGTCGAGATCAATCGAACTGGGACCATTCGTTAAGTGGATCCAAGACGTCTCCCCGGATCCAAATCTTAAACTCCCCCAGTTCGTTCTATACTCGGGTTCGTCCAAGCCCATGGAACATATATGTCGGTACAAGTCGGCCATGGGACTAATCACAAACGACGAGGCTATCCTGTTCCGGGCTTTCCCGACTACTCTATCGGACAAAGTGGTAACTTGGTTTACATCTCTTAAAAAGGATTCCATTGATTCATGGAATACATTGGAGAGGATGTTCCCGGACAAATTCAGTACTGTAGGAACAATTCCAAAAACCAGAGAAGATCTAGCTAACATCAAGCAACGGGAAGGCGAATCGTTGCTTTCATTTTTGGAGAGGTTCAATAAAACCTACGAGGAGATTGAAGGGATCAGTCAAGACACGGTGATCACGTGTTTTGAAGGAGGGTTCAGGTCGCGGATGTTGTACACTGAACTCTAACTCCGCAAACCGGAGACAATTGGGGAAATGTTCAATGTTGCCAGGAAATTAGCCCTGGATGAAGGCAGTGCGACTGAATCAACCTGGCGAAGAAAGGACAAACAACCCGAGCAACCGAAACAGGTGGCCTCGAATTTCCCAGAACGGAGGGACAAAAATCGAGGTAAGAAATCTGAAACGTTCACACCTTTGAATGTCCCAAAGGAAAGTTTGATTGCAGTTCTGAAGGAAAAGCACGGAGTCAGGGACCCCGCACCAATGAAGGCACAAACGTACGTCGCAAGGGATAAGACCAAGTTCTGTAGATTCCACAGAGACTATGGTCACACGACAGAGGAGTGCATCCAACTAAAGCGAGCCATCGAAAAGCTCATTCAGGAGGGATGTTTGAAGGAGTACATTGCGGGTGTACGACAGCAAAAAGATAAGGGAGAAAGGGTAATCAACATGATTAACCCGGAGTTGGGCTCGGTGAGAAAAATAAAGAAGAGAATCTACAATCTCACCAAATCATACCTCGTCCCGAAGTATGAATTCGAGCAACAGGAAGTCATTACTTTCACCAATGAAGAGCTGGAAAGTAATGAGGAAGCAAAAGTCAGTCCTATAGTCATCGAGGTGCGGATGACCAGAGAGGGGATTGACAAGTGTACAGTAAAGAGGGTTCTGGTTGACACTGGAGCCACGAGAAACATCATGTATTGGCGATGTTTCGAAGAAATGGGCTTGAGAGAAGAGCATCTCAAGATAAGCAGAATGGTGCTGGAAGGGTTCACACCGCAGAAAGTACCGGTTAAAGGAACTGTAAGATTGCATGTCACCCTTGGGGAAGGGGACAAGGCACGAACGGAGGAGGTCAAGTTCTATGTAGTAGACTTAGAATCTCCTTACAATGCTATAGTGGGAACACCTTTCCACGCGGCTTTTGATATGGTAATCTCTACTTCACATCAACAAGTGAAGTTCCACACCTCGTGAGGTGTTGGATTTGTAAGAGAAGCCCTCGGAGTTTGCTAGGGTAGATAATGAAGATAAAGAGAAAGAGAGACTCTCCTGACAAAGTCGAAAGGGTCAATGTGGTGACGGAAGATTGCGACCTAGGGGTGCAAGGAGATGCGGAGAAACGAAATTGCAACCCAGGGGCCGAAGTATCACGGGACAAAGAATATGACGAGGTGGAAATAAATCCCGCATATCCTAAACAACTCATCAAAATCGGGAGAGACATGCCATATCAACTCAGGCAAGACCTCATCAAATTTCTCAAGGAGCATCAACGAAGCTTCGCATGGTGCACAGAGGATATGCCCGGAATCGAAACCTCAGTAGCTGAGCATGCCTTGAATATTGACCCAACATATCGCCCAATCAAACAAAAGTCCAGACAATTTGGCGAAGACAAAATACAAGGCATGAAGGAAGAAGTAAATAAGCTTTTGCAAGCGGGATTCATTCGCGAGATAAAACACCCCACTTGGCTCGCCAATGTGGTAATGGTTAAAAAGTCTACTGGCAAATGGAGAATGTGCGTAGACTACACGGACCTCAACAAGGCTTGCCCCAAGGATTACTACCCGCTACCTCGAATCGACGCGCTGGTGGACTCAACAGCGGGATACGAGTACCTGAGCTTCATGGATGCTTTTTCCGGGTATCATCAAATAAAAATGAAGCCCATCGATCAGGTACATACCTCGTTCCGAGCTGCATGGGCCATTTACTGCTATAATGTCATGCCCTTCGGATAAAAGAATGCAGGGGCGACGTATCAGCGAATGATGAATTATATCCTTCGAAGCCAAATCGGAAGGAATATAGAAGCATATGTAGATGACATGGTGGTTAAAACCAAGCACGACACTTCACACTTGGAGGACTTAGAGGAAACCTTCTCCAACTTGGCGAGGTACAACCTCAAGCTCAATCCTACGAAGTGCACGTTTGGGGTAAAATTCGGCAAGTTTCTAGGATTCATGACATCTGAACGAGGGATCGAAGCTAACCCGGAGAAATTGGAGGCCATAGCCCGGCTCACTGAGCCCAAATGTGTCAAAGACATCCAAAGGCTGAATGGATGCATCGCGACATTAGGGAGGTTTATTTCAAAATCGGCAGAGAGGTGCCTCCCATTCTTCAAAGAATAACTTTGTCTGGACTCCGGAATGCAGTCAAGCCTGGAAAAGTTTGAAGGATTATCTTCTAGATCTTCCTCTGCTACGGCCTCCGAACAGTGGAGAAGTACTCTCCTTATACTTAGCATTCTCGGATGTGATTGTGGCGTCGGTTCTAATCAAGAAAGATGGGACGAAGCAGCACCCTGTATACTTCGTCAACAAAGTTTTAAATGATGAGGAGTCCAGGTACTCTAATATTGAGAAGTTAGAATATGCTTTAGTTGTTTCTGCATGGAAATTGATACCCTACTTTGAGTCTCATCCTATCGTGGTCTACACCAATGCTCCGCTAAAGCAAGTCTTTCATAAGTTGGACTAATCCGGAAGAATGCTGCGCTGGTCTATCGAGCTGTGAGGCCAAGATATCACATTCAAACCTCGCACAGCCATCAAAGCACAAGCCCTGGCAGATTTCCTTGCGGAAGGCTCATTCACAGAAGACAGCTTGGAAATGACCGAACCTACAAAGGAGCCATGGGAGCTGAAAGTCGATGGGGCAGTAAACTCCAGCGGAGTCGAGGCTGGACTTGTATTGACATCACCAAACAAAGAGTACTCAGAAATGCGAGCCATCAAATTAAAGCCCGATCTTTCAAACAAACAAGCGGAGTACGAAGCACTGCTGAAAGGATTAGAATGAGCCCATGAGGTAAATATCCGATCCCTAAAAGTATACAGCGATTCACAACTGGTGGTGAATCAAGTCCAAGGGACTTACGTAGTACAATCAGAAGGATTACAGCCTTATGTAGACAAGGCCAGAAATTAGAGAGATAAATTTCCTTCTTTCTCGCTGTCCCTGATCAACAGGAAAGACAACCAGCAAGCAGATAGACTAGCAAAGATCGCATCAGGAGAAACGCCCAACGAAGAGGACATTCCTATCGAAGTAACATCTACGGATGTTGAACCAGAAGCTATCCAGTGCCTACGCCCTACTTCGGAAAGCTGGGATGAACAAATAAAAGACTTCATCCAACATGGGACTCTTCCAAACGACGCTACCCGGGCACGACAAGTCAAAAGACAGTCTGCAAGATACACAATTCACGAAGATGTATTATACAGACGGTCCTTCACAAGGCCTCTACTTCGTTGTATCCCTTCGTCTCAAGTAGATGACCTGTTAGCCGAAGTACACGAAGGAGTGTGTGGAGGACACCCGGGGGCCCGAGCTTTGGTAGAACGAGTAATCAACCAAGGTTATTACTGGCCGACGCTTAGGGAGGATGCCAGGAAGTATGCTAAAAAATGTGAAACTTGTCAAATTTTTGGGACTATTCCTCAACTACCCTCGATTGAACAAACCCCGGTAGTGGCAGCCTGGCCATTCGACATGTGGGGTATGGATTTAATGGGAAAGTTCCCAAGGACAAGGAATGGATGTGAATATTTGGTCGTAGCGGTGGACTATTTTTCGAAGTGGATTGAAGCGAAAGCCCTCACACATCCCACAGAGGAAAATGTATCTAAGTTCTTCCGAGAATAGATCTTATGCCACTTCAGAATACCAAGGGCAGTCATTACGGATCACGGGGTGCCATTTTCAGCAAAGTTCACCGCAGAATGCCAACGGTTGCACATCAAACACTGGAAGTCATCCGCAGCACACCCTCAAGGGAATGGACAGGCAGAAGCTGCCAATAAATTGGTGTTAGCAGCACTAAGGAAGAATTTAGAAGGAAAATCTAACAAATGGGCCGATGAATTGAACCCCGCTCTATGGGCCGTGCGCACTTCGACTAGGGGCCCCACCGGAGAAACGACCTACGCCTTGGTGTATGGATCAGAAGCAGTAGCACCAGCCGAAGTGGCATTGCCCACAGCCAGAGTAGCAATGTACAACGAAGATGCCAACAAAGAAAGAAGAAGTCTGGAGCTAGACCTACTAGAGGAAAGAAGAATAGCAAACCGCCTAAGGTCACAATCATTCAAGGAAAAAACCAAAAAAGTTCATGACAAGAGGTTGTTCAAACGACCCATAAAGGTCGGAGATTGGGTACTTCAGAAAATTGAAGGCACGACAAGACACATATAAGCAAACAAGCTGACCCCAAATTGGGAAGGCCCGTACCTCGTGAAACATGAAGTAAGACCCGACACCTACAAACTCATGAACAAGGATGGCATTCTTCTCCCAAATCCGTGGCATGTAAATCACCTAAAAAGGTACTTTGTATGAAATACATTTGGGCAAACTTTGTCCTGAATATAAAATCGTCCATTAAGGCAAGTTCTTGAATTTCCAAAAGTGAAATTTATTATTCAAATTTAACTTCGAGCACGATCTCAATTATTATTCGTCTAAACTCGAGCACGATCTTGAAAGACACTAAAACCCGCGAGTAGGGTCGTGGTGACGAATTACCAGGCTAAGGCTTGAAAGAAATCCACGAGAAAGATCGTGGTTACGAAGCACCAAGTCAAGGCTTGGAAAGTTGAACATAAAACACCGAGTTAAAAGCATACTCGGAGTTCTGAAGTACAAAGTAATCTTTGGCTACCGGGAATCACGTTAAACAATTGAGGAAAATACTAATTGTTACGAAGTATAAAGTCAGACAATAAAGTTTGAAGGCAATGTCTATTATGAAGTATCAAGTTCAAATTTATACTTGGTAAATTTTATTGCGATGGAGTTATCGTGGTTCGAACTCAGATTTTTACTTGGTAAATTTTATTACTATGGAATTCCTGAAGAAGTGTGCACAGAGCCGAAGTGTTAAAATAAGCAGGACTTGGTAAAATTCATAGTATTGAAACGAAAATCAAGTCAACATCTCAAAATTACAAAACATAATTACAAGTTTAAGGGACAACAGAGCTGGAGCCCGGAGCAGCAGAGCTTGGTCCTTCTCCCAACATATCCCAGAAGGTCGGAGAAGAAGGCTGGGGCGGTGTCCAAACAGGCTTCCCTTTCCTTTCATCCCTTTCCCGAAGCGCTCCTAACTCCTCAGGAGTGAATGGGACGAAGTCTGCTCCTTGGCGGCAAAAGTCATTATCAAAATTGGATTTGAAGGCTTGAAGAAGAACGGACTTATCTTCAAAATACGGATGCAGTTGCCTAATGATATGAACACATCCCTTGTCCAGAAAAGAGCCGACTTCACTGTTAATCTCTGCTTGATACTCAGGGGAGCTCTTAAAATCGTCAATGATTTTCTTTTTAAACTCCTCTGAGCGACAATGGTCAAGCTCCTCCTGCAAGGAAAGCCGGCTAGCAACAACTTCATCTCTAGTCGAGTTCAGTTTAGTGTTTTCAACTTGCAGCTTGTCATTGGCAACTTTCAAGTCGTAAGTCCGCACCTTCAGACCAGCCAACAACCTCCTCACCTCCTCTGCTTCGTTGGACAGATACTGCTTCTCAGCATTCTACAATTCTATAAGTGCAGCCTGTTTATTTACTTCTTGCTCCAACGAAAGCAGTCGAGGCTCATTGACAGTTCGCCATTCCACATCTGCCGCTGCTTGCTCAGTCTGCTTCGTTGCTCGGGACTTAGACACATGGAGAACTAAAGAAGAAACCTGCAAAAAGAAACAAGTCAGAAACCATCCCAAGTAGAGGCAAAAGAAGCAAAGAAAAAATAAACCAAGGAACTTACCCGAGCAAACAAAGCCCCAATTTGATTGATTGCTTCCTCCACCCCCATCTCGCTCATGCCTGCCAAGCTTTCCGCATCATGAGCCCGCTCCAGGATAGCTCCGCCAAGCAAAGCCGCGACATAGGGATTATTGAACAGAAGATTATTAAGAGGCGGAGTCCTCTCAGTAATCTCCAAGGCTAAAGATGTAAACCCCTCTTCTTCGGTGGGCAGCTCGAATCCCTGTTGAAGCCAAGAAGGACCGAGGGACTTCGAACTCACCTCAGGTTCAGCCACAGGAGCATCCCCTAAGTCATCAGCTGGAGAAGGCTCAGCCGAAGTGGACCCAGAAGCCATGCGAGCTGCCAATGGAACTGCATCCAGCATGTCCTCGGCAGAAGGCGAAATCGGGGGAGAAGTAGGCAAATCTTCAGCAGGTGGCCGAGGTGAGACCCTTCCTCTTTGACGAGGATGAAGTTGCTCTTCGTCCTCTCCCACCTCCGAGGT
Organism: Asclepias syriaca; assembly: GCA_027405835.1. Classification (NCBI taxonomy): domain Eukaryota; kingdom Viridiplantae; phylum Streptophyta; class Magnoliopsida; order Gentianales; family Apocynaceae; genus Asclepias; species Asclepias syriaca. Next base: position 18,683,964 of record CM049924.1, on the reverse strand, counting down.
AGCACCCCGACGAGGTTCAGGGACAGAATTCGGGGTCCTACCCCCTACCTCTTCCCAAGGTCTACGCACCCCCTTACCTCTTTTGGAAGTCTCAACCGAAGAAGGGTAGGTAAGTGGAGTGTCACCAGAGGCACCCCGATCTATAAGACGTGGAGGAAATCGGGGTAAGGAGTTTAAATGGGTCTGGCGCACATCTCTTTCCTCCTCCCGATCTCCCCACACCGTCTTAAACATAGTTGGACTTGCAAACACAACAAGAAGTCAATACCGAAGTAAGAGGAAAGCAAGAAAGGGAGAAGTATACAAATTATACCCTTGCCAGTCCGACAACCCCGAGCAAGAGAACATGCATCACACTGAAAAGAAAAAACACCCCTAGGGTGTATGGTCCAGTCCTCATTTGGCTCCTCCTCCGCGAAGCCTAACTCCTTTTTCCTCTCCAACAAACCATGCCCTATTCCACACCATTTCAAGCTAGACTCACTAAGTAAATCCGCTGAGGAATACACTCGGGTCTGTTTCTGACGATCATCCCCTAGGTCTCAAGTAATAATCTCCAAAAAAGACTTCTCAAAGTGGCTAAGGGTGGAAGGATATTGGATTTGAGGCCATTGGAAGTTTTCATTAACAGATGGGCGGAAAGGAAAACCAATACGAGACTCTACCAACATCTATCTTTCCTTAAAGTCTACTTTATTGGGAGGAGAATCGAAGAGCAAGACTTTATTCCTACGGGGGCGAATAGAAAGGGTATTATCAGACATCCGAAGTGAAGAGAAAAACATACTAAGGATGTTATCAGTTAGTTCAAAGTCCAACCGACGGCAAAGACAAATAAGGCAAAACATAGTACAAACAGTGTTCGGATGAACCTGCCCAGGCTGGACTCGAGCAAAAATAAAAAAATCTGCAAAAGCAGGGTCGATAGGAAGATGGAACCCCAACTCAAAATGGGCCAGGGAAACAGGAATGTGATAAAGAGACATCTTTCCAGCTAAAGGCTCAACAAAAACTCTATAAATTCTAGGGTCAACACTATATTTACGGGCAAAAGAGACAGCTTGTTCTCTAGTAATCCTATTTCTACCTAAAGGAAAATCGGATGCAGGGGGACCAGACATGGGTGGTTGAAAAGGAACTCCTACGGGAACTTCACCTCGGGCCGCCCTCCTTGCTACTGTAACCTTCGGACGAACAGGCCGAGGACTCCCAAAACCCTCATCCATTAAATCCTCAACCTCCCTATCATTGTTTATTTGAGCAGCCATATCCTACATGTGAATGGAAGCCCAATATTTAGAACCCCACGCAAGTATAAAGCTACCCGAAACTAACATCCTAAACCCCTCAAATCCTACGAAAATGCAGAGCCAATACCATCCCAAAAAAAAAAAAACAGTTTAAACCCACACAGTATTAAACCCAAAGCCATAAACAGACAAAGCTTACCTTTTTAAATGTCTGAATCCGAGAAGAAAACTGAAGGAAAAAGATGAAGATATTAGAAAACAGAGGAATCTTCAGAGCGTTAATGGCAGAAAAAGTTATGCAAGTAAGTGTAAATGAAAAATATAGGGGAAGGAAGAAACTAAAATGCTTTGAGGAAGTCTCTGCAATGATTACTTACCAGAATCAAGACATTGGGAAGATAAAAAGCTTTCAGCCGGCTGACATTCTGACATTTATGACTGAAGGCAGACGAAAAGGCAGCTAGTCGAAAAGACAGCTAGTCCCCGTCAGAAACCCTAACCATTCCAGCATCCAAAAAATGCTAAGTGTCGACATTACGCCGAAGCATCTTCCACTTTGCTTCTCAATACTTCGACGAGGGGCCACTGAACCGACATAAATTCCTCCAAGGAACGTAACTGATCCGTGGGCCAAGAAAACCCCCACGGTGACATAAATACCACTTTATGGGCCTCATAAAGTGGGGACGTTACATATTTACTCCCTCATTTATACTCCGTTACCCCTAAACGGTTAAAATGGAAACCCGTTACCCGTAACGGTCGAAACTGTCCAGAACCATAACGGTACAATCATTATCAGACTCCTATAAAAGAGAGATCTGAAGACAAGGTAAGGACTTTTTTCCTAATTTATAGATATCCACACAAACACTCTACTGACTTAAGCATCGGAGAGTTCACGGGGTACAAACTCCATATCGAACCTACTTGTTTTGCAGGCTGATCAGACGCTAAGTGTGCTACCCCGAAGTACCACGTACGCTCGGCGAAGTACCGCATCCTGACGTACATACTCCGCCCTCTCAGAAAAGCATTCTTAGCAATCCCAACTGCAATGCTCTCCAAGTTCCCGGCACTCTAAATTACTTTTTTACCCTTCGACATATTCATGCAGAATCAATATATATAGATATAAATAAATTGTATGTATATTCATTCGGAGTTTTCTTAACCTAATGGCAATATGGAATATATATATATATATATAGCTGACTCACAGGCAACGGTAATGGTGCAAAATATGTTGATTATTTCATCACCTTTTTTGCGATGGAATGTCTGAAAATGATATGTTTTTCAATTCTTACCATTGGATGGATGATCCCTCTTGACGAAGAAGAGCTGACTTTATAAGATAAATCCACCAATTCTTGTTTGTGTGTGTCAATTATTAATTATCACAAAAAGAGAGTAAATTAAAAAGCCGATCAGTTTCCTTTCCATTGGCAAATGTCAGCTAGCAACAACACTTTCCAGTCCTCCTCGCTAGCTAGTGCACATAATTATTAATTAAAACTTTATCTTCTATAGCAGCCACTACTATTGTTTTTCCTAAAGTGATTTAATAAATTTCATGATTTTATAAATTAAAAATAAAAATGATGAATAGTTATTTGGATATGATTTTATGTTTAGTAATATTTTAAATTTTTATGAGTATAATAATAATATAGTTATTTTTTGTTAGAGGTATATGTGAGAGAAGCTATTAATTAGCACAGTATAAATTAAAGCGTAGAATTTACGCTTAAAAAAAATAATATTTAAATCTTTAGTTTGACACACCAAAATAGAAAAGTAAAAAAAGTGTAGTGTGAATAAACGTTATGTCAAGATAATGAAAAATAGGTAAGTTTCCTAATAAAATTCGATTTTGGGAATTAAATCAGGATAGTGGTTATTATCGGATATAAAGCATTACCAGACAAATAAATCAGACAATGTCGTGATTGATGGGGGCAGATACTGAGCTGCATGCATAGACACAGGCTTTATATTTATACTTTCCACAAAAATGTATTTTATATATATATATATATATATATATATATATATATATATATATATATATATATATAGAATAATTTATGTTTGACAAATTTAGTCCCAAAATATTTTTTTTAACTTTTAAGGTCCAAAACATTTTTTTAAGTGAACAATAAAGTTTTTTTTGACAGATTCTGTCAAAAAGCCTAAAAATTTAACGATTTTTTTATTTAAATAATTAAACACGAGGGTAAAAAAGTCATTAATATATTTTATTATTTTTTAGGTGACTGAGCTTCCTTTCTTTGCATCCAAAGTACGGCTTGATCGTAATGGAGTTGAGGAGGTCTACTCACTTGGCCTACTGAATGATTACGAAAGGTGAGACAGAATCAAAATGCTGCGCTTAGATTTTTGTCCATAATCTTATTTTCTTATCATATGATGACTATCCAACATAACCACGAAATTGATTTGGGCGATTTATCAATTTTGTAAACTCAGTCGAGTTTCAGGAAAAAGCTTGGCTGCCTAATTGTGGTAATGACCCATTGGGTGATTTATAGCATCCATCTCCCTGGTGAATGGAAATGCTTAAAATATTAACTATTCTCTTTTTTCTTTTGCAGAGGAGGCTTGGAAAAATCCAAGAAAGAGTTAGCTGGTAGCATCGAGAAAGGGATAACCTTTGTAAGGAAATAAAGCGGCAGTGATACAATCACAAGTCAGTTCTCATGGTTTTTCTTTGTTTTAGATGACATTTTTTTTCCTACCTTCAACGTGAAGGTAGGAAAATCAATAAAGCTTGGATGCCAAATCAACTTCGTGGTTATGTTGGATAGTCATCATATGATAAGAAAATAAGATTATGGACAAAAATCTAAGCGTAACATTTTGATTCTGTCTCATCTTTCGTAATCATTCAGTAGGTCAAGTGAGTAGAATTCGTCAACCCCATTACGATCAAGCCGTACTTTGGATGCAAAGAAAGGAAGCTCAGTTACCTGAAAAATGATAAAATATATTAATGACTTTTTTACCCTCGTGTTTAATTATTTAAATATAAAAATCGTTAAATTTTTAGGATTTTTGACAGAATCTGTCAAAAAGGACTTTATTGTTCACTTAAAAAAATGTTTGTGACCTTAAAAGTAAAAAAAAAATTTAGGACTAAACTTGCCAAACATAAATTTGTTTGGGACCAAACTCACCAATTATTCTATATATATATATATATATATATATATATATTTCTGTAATAGAATTGAACGTGGAGTCCTTCCTTGAAGTATTTTAACGATGTAGAATATGAATTTGATAGACGAAATCAAAAATAATAATAAAATAAGAACACACGATTTACTCAGGTTCACCCCAATTTAGGGCTACGTCCTACAAATAGAATTCTGTATTATTATTTCTTGGTTCAATTAACTCGTTACAATGATATCCTTATATATAGACGTCTAAACCCTACATATTACTGGGCTTATCTTCATATCACTGGGCCTAAACCCGTTGGTGTTTCGGAACCCCCACCCACTGTCCGGGCAGCGGGACCCCCAAGGCGAGGGTTTCGCCCCCGAAATGTCCTCGAAATATTTACCAACTCCAACATTCCTGATCCAACTAAACAAGTTGCAGTAGTGGTAAGCAAAGGTTCCCAAGAATTTTGAACTTGTGGGACAAATGTTTCTTGTGATATTGTCATTCATAATGGACTCCCAAGTCTTCTTTTTTGATGGAAGGTAAAAGCAGGATGAAGATGTAGTAGTAATATTCCCACTAGTGTCATATATTTTTGTGACTTCTGATTGGTCATATAGCTATATGTATATATCTCGATCGAGTTCCCTTATATATTGACAGTGACAAAACACCAAGTTGGTTCCATAATTTGAAGATTGTCATCTGAATTGATATTCACTTCTCAATAATTCAACATCATTTCACGTGCCAATGTACACACACAACAAAAACCAAAACCCGAAAAAAAAATTAAATAAATTAACAAGAAAACAAATTAGGGTTTCTTTAAAGCTTGATCAAAGTAAAGACTTTTTTAGATGAGTTTTCATTGGATATTAGGGCATAACATTTTCTTATTTCCATTGTCATATATATATATATATATATATATATGATTTTGTTCTGGAGAGATATAATTAGGCTGCGTGCAATGCCGATGGTTGTGCAATATATTAAATATAGGAATCAAGTGGATTGTTTTATTACCTTATGCTTGAAATTATAGTTAGTAGGACTGAAACCCACATGTTTTGCACTTAATTTAAACTTGATTTAACATGGGATCATCTCTAATCATTACTAAGCTAATTATTGCTTAATCAGTCAGAAGCTTTTCTGCGGATTGGCAGTTATAATCAGCACATGGGTGCGCACAACAATTATTCAGTGGAAGTGTTCCGCGCCGAACAGGAAAAAAAGAAAATTATTCAGCTAGTGATTCAATCATGGGAAATAAAGTTTGTTCTGATCCATTAATTTTTATTTTTATTTATATATACATAAAGCAAGCAATTCATAAATTTGTTGTTTTCTTGAATGAGTAACTGCAATTAATTATATCTACGCAGTTTTGGATCTCTCTATCCTTTCTGTTGCACAAGAAATGACAAGAACTAGTGGAAAGTGGGCAATGAAGTTCACCAATCTGAGCAAAAAAAGACTACAGAGAACACATGCAAAGCACTATATATATATAGTTAAATAATTTTATGCAGTTCGATCTTCTTCATATGTTTCGTTTTGCTCCCGACATGTGAGAGGAAATCATTAACTTAGTTTTGAGGAATAAACTAATACGAGATTTATTTCTGATCCGGAGGTTAGTTATTAGCAGTTGGATTGATTATAAGTTTATGTTATCATATTAAGCAATGATTATAATGCAACAAAGTTGTGCACGAGTGATCCATCAGTCACCAAGCTTTACTTGTGAGTAACACACACATATATATATACACATATCCATATGCATTGTCATATATAAACTACATTGTTCAGTATGCAGTACTGACAAACATATTTCACTCTTCTAAGTTGAGATGGCTACAAAATGTCGTATTACCCTTTTGCTTTCTCTCCAATATATACAATAATCACTATCAAAAAGCATGACTAATTTTTTTGGATAATTGTCCAATTTGGTTTGCCAATATAATATATATATATATATATATATATATATATATATATTTGTAATTTAAAATGTTTTGGTTAATAAACTATCTTTTTGTTTTTATTATTTTTATTGAAATTTGCATCTTTTAACATTTAAACTTACAAATGTAATTTAGTATTTTAGAGAACTTATCTTTTGAAATTTTAGTAAAAAAAGGACTATATTGATGAAAATTTTAAACAAGAGACTTTATTAGTGAATATTGTGTTAATTATGAACAAATTTTGAATAAATATCCATGTCTTTCTATGGCCTTGAAATTGAATCTTCATTTTAGTCAAAAGTTTTAAATATATATATATTTAAAGCAAAATGAAAACAGAAAAAATGTTGAAAACTAGTAATTGGGTCTTATCATTTTCACAACATGTCATGCATGAACAAGGAAAATTAAATTGGAGAATCTTCTATATGTTTGGCGGAAGTGGAAGACTTGGGACGACCAAAACTTGATCTATTTTTCTGAGGATGTATAATTTTCACATTAATAGTTATTTCTTTTACAATTTAGTAAGTTATATTAACCTAACTACGTAAATAATTATAATATATATATATATATATATATATATATATATATATATATATATATATATATATAGATTTCTTTTAATTCATTTTTGGTTATTGAACATCCGTTACAAATGAAAATAAAAGAAGGAACGAAATTGTCCGATTGATGATTGACACATCAAGTTGTAATATGAGAAAAAAAGTGTGCATGCAGGAAAATGTTGCAACGTGCTAGGGCTTTTTCGTACTAATTTGGAGCATGAAAAAACAAATCAAGAACTTGAAAATGAAAAAAAAAAAAAAAGTGTTTCGAAACCAGTAACACATGTATAGCACATTCAAAGGGATACATACATATATCTATAGACATTTGAAATAGAATAAGGCAGTTATAAAAATTCCATATATGAGTCCACATGTACACACATGTATCCACATGTGCCTATATTTTTTATAAGATCTTCACAGATACGCCATTTTCAATGGATTCCATTTACATGACACAAATTGCAGTGAAATTAGTGTATAATTTCAGTGGAGGAAGAAACACCTCCAAAATACCTTACCTAGCTTTCTTCTGGTCCTGAGATGGTTTTTTTTTTTTTTCTTTTCAACTTATTTTTGTGCATTTTCAAGTTTCAATAATTCCGTAAAGTATACCTATACTTATTTGTCACATACAAATATTTTTATGAGAAGAGTATATTTAAAAGGAAAAAGCTAATTAAATTCTTGAATTTTGACCAATTAACCGTTCCTTTTAGTTATAATGGCTCTCTTTCTATTTATTTATTTTAATTTATTTGTTATCCAAAATTATTATTTTAATTAATTTAAATTTGATATGAGCTAGCTATAGGCATCCTACTTTTCGGCCACTATTTTTTCAAAGGAATAGCGTTTTGATTTCTATTGCTTTTTATTGATGTTTAGACATCATCTGCATAAAAGGGTACTTAGAGAAAGCTTCTACTGTTTCCCCAACTAGCTATATATTTCAAATGCACCGTATAATTGAAAAATAATTTTAGTTTTTCTTTTTTTCTTTTCCCTCAAGCTTTGAACAAGCTTACTTTTTCTGATTGGATTGGTAGGTAAGATTAAGCAAATCTTAGTGAAGTTATTGGTAGAAATTTTTATCTGAAAGCAACGTAAACTTGTTTATGGAAAGCCGAGACAAGATAATTATGTAATATAAGGGCCATCTTACCACATAAGTTTTTACATGCTGTACGTCGGTATTTATATTTTTTTAGTATACATCTCTATCTATATATATATATAAATCCAACGTAACAAAAAATAAGATTTTTAATTGATTTATTTTGTTTTCAATGATGTTTTAGTCAAGATTTCGGGGGGTAATTAATATTGAGGATCAGGGGGATAGTTGTTTTTGGTAACATGGAATCATCATCATCATTGTCAAATAAATCTCATTTTCAAAGTACAAATACACTATATATATATATATATATATATATATATATATGAGTTAATTATTTTACCACAATAAAAACGAACATCAAAGAAATTGATATTAATATTATTTACAATTTTTAAAATCAAAATGTTGATGAAAGTAACTAAAGAGAAATTTTATTTTATTTTTTTATAATTTATTTATATCGGACACCTATTTTAAAACTTAACTAAATCAGATTGAAATCGCCTCCCATCTTTATAGGTAAGATTAGAACTCGAGATCTTGTAAATGGAGAATCAAATTCCTTCCATTTGAATCAATAGATATTGGTGAAAATTATTTACTATCAAGAATGACCAAAGCCAGAATCCTTCAAAGGTAAGTAACCCTGGAGAAAGAAAGTGGTGGTATATTGCTTTTTCTCAATGGAGGGAAAAAGTAGAGTGAAAATTCAAATGGGGGGCCTGCAGGATATTTTTCACCTCACATCTTAGTGTGTGTAAGATTCAAGAAACTTTTCTATGTGCATGCATTCTTAACACAAGAAGGTCAAATCTGTTCAAATAAATATTTGTGAATTAGGTAAAAAGAGTTTTCTTAAGAGAAGAATAAAAAAAGGAACCAGAACTAACCACCTAAAATACCCTAAGCTAGTCAAAATTGCAAAGTTAGGCTTTGCATGTTGAAGGCAATTGGGACATTTGTCCTTGACTTTTGCACTTTGATTAGATTGGATGACAGCTGACCTGTTCAATCTTAACCATAACCTTAATATATATATTCTTAATCAAGGAAAAGAAATTGATAGAATCACTCTCCGGTCTTGCCACATGAAATTAGAGGCTTCCATTTTCTTTCATGTATCCTATAAAAAAGGAAGGTATTTATGATTTTTCGACTTTTATCTTTGTGCGGAAAGTGTAAATTATTGTTATATTTGAAGTCTTGACCAACAAAGAGATTAAATCTGAATTAAATAAAAAATATAAAATGGTAGTTTCAATCAATATTTGTTGGATCAAACACATTTAATAACTGTAATAAATTTTTTTTTTATATTAGAAATCGTACCATCACCACGGTAATAACTAGTAGTTGCTCGTCGGTGCTAGGCAGAAACCCAATCAGTTTGGGTTGTGAAGTCCACCTCAGTTTCCCTGGCTAACATGGCTTTTTCTTTACTTCGATACTTCTAAAAAATTAATGGTGTAAAAATATGAATTTAAATACTTATTTCTAATTTAGGATATTATATTAATAAAAAAAATGATATCAAATATTGATAATTATTATTGCATAATGATAATTTAAATAATTTCCTCAAAGAAAAAGTATTTCATTTTTCTGAACTAATCTTTCGTCTAGAAATCATATTGTTCGTGATTTTTCTTTGCTTAGAATCAGCAATAGAGGATCCACCAGTATCACACACACACACACACAATATATATATATATATATATATATATATATATATATATATTTATAACAAAATACATGATTATGTGGTTGCAAATTTGACATGTAATTAATTGAAAAGGAATATAGGAAGGAAGTATTTAGAAGTTTGTGCACGCTAATAAAGCGCTTTTCTACCTACTAAAGAATAATATATTTCCGCTATTTTTCTATTTACATTTAGGAGACAATTATCTGTTTCTTAAGATCTGTTGTTTTGAAAATCTTCCTTTTTTTCTTTTCATTGCTGCTTATGGTACGTAGTAGTTATAAATTTGATTATCCTACGTTATTTGTCCGAATACATGAACCAGCAGACGAGATAGGCTTGCCGAAGAAGAATCATCATTTGAGAACCTGTATTTGGTGATCGATGGGAGTTGACAAACATAAGGATTTTTTCCTATCCAAAATGTTATAAAAGATTATAATTAGTTGGGGAAACAGAAATACACTGAATCTAGACCTACTTAATAAACTTTTGTTTGATGAATGGGAAAGCAAGAATGCGAAAGTCAGACGCACATGTATTTTATGTATGTATAAGTGCATTTTCTCGTATAGTCCATTTAATAGATCTTTTCTCTGTCAACTCACGTAAACTAATTTAAGTAAGCAAGTTCTTTTTGTCTTTTCAAATGTAAAAGTAAGCAAGCATTACAAAGATACAGTTAAATAGAAAACAAAGTTATAATTAATGGAGCTGATATTTAATTAAACAAAATGAACTTGCCAAATACTATCAAAATGAACTAGTTATTTTAAGAGAATATATATATATATATATATATGTAAGTAAAACTACAAAGTTTTTCTTGGTGGTGAGGCAATATTCTGAGCTGTACAGTATATCAACATGGAATGCAAGAGCAACCACATAAATGGGTTCTATATATATATATTGACAGCGTACTTGGCTTGTACAATATGGAGATATATATATAATATATGTATATAATAGAACATAAGAATAAATCAAAGTATCAATTTTCAGTATCAATAGTATAACTGTAGATATCGCTAGATATATATATATATATATATATATATATATATATATATATATAGAGTAGCATAATGGACAAGTACACTTACTTATAAGTGGATTACTATTTGGTATAACAAAGACTATGTTAAATAATTGATAGTAAATCTTTTTAATTCTTGACATGAGCTCTTATGCACCAGTACAAAGCAATAATATGAAAAGTACAAACCAATTTCTTATCTTCTTACGGACGGAGATGAACTCTACAGAAAGATGACAAAAGCAACTGCTTATCTTCCTTCGGACAGAGATGAACTCTTTAGGACATAAATATGACAAAAGCAACTTGGTACTGACGCTATAATTTCATCACTTTTACAGTCGACAATTTTGTGCCAGTTGGTTATGTTTGCCGCTACCAACTTTTTGAGCATGCAACTTGTTGTCCATGCATTTTGTTGCTAACTCTTCCTTCACGTACAGGAGTACTTTGCCCTACCTGCTTGATTTTCTCAATGATTCATGTCATTTCATGATAATTTCAGTTCTACAATGTTTTTCTGTTTTTAATTTTTGTTTCTTTATTTAAGGTCTTTCATTCGTGAATGGCCATTCTAATTAATTAATGGAGGCATTCAAAGTTTACTTATTGACTAGTACATTAACCTGGACGAAATTCGGTTACATAGTTGGTGGAAAACCATAATTGTGTGAGTGGTTCTTCACTTTTCTTATCGACAATCTATGTTCTTTTTGAGTTTCGATTCCTCGTGGGAAAGAGGTGGTGTACAAATATATTTGTCTTGAAAAGTTTCATGGGATGGTAAAAATTATTCCTAGTTATTTATTAGGTAATGTGGAAATAAATCCATTGTCAATAACTTAACAATATTTTTGCTATATCTTTATATTGACTTGCAAAAGCAATTTTTTACTAGAAATTGTTACATCTATTTATATAAATTATGTTATTATTTAAATGTCAAGAAGACATAGCTCAATTGATAGCCCTTTCACTTATGACTTTAAAATGTCATAATTTCGAGACATTGTAAAAGTATAATGTCTCATAATTTAAAAAAAGAAAAAGAAAAGACTATCTTCTTCTCTCCTTTCTCTTTAATTCTTATAATTTGATGTTGTATCTAATGAACAATTCCTTAAAAATCTCTAATTCTACATTTCTTTAGTGAAATTTGGGGATGACTATGTATTTAAATGTGTTTGAGGATTTATTAAGTTTATTGAGATTTATTGATATTGTTATGATTTTATGTTAATTTTCTTAGCAAACAATATCTTGTTCTTCATGATTTTATTTAATTAATGTATGTTGTTCATGAGGAATTTTAATCTAGCAACTCATTGTTTACCCGGACCTTGGATATGGGTATTTGGAATACTAGTTTAATTGGACCATAATTTTGCTAATTATTCTAAGGAACATAGATAAGAATTCTCAATTGATGGAATATTTTAAATATTAGTCATATTTGCTCACTTGTGCTTAATTTGTAGATTCCTACTTTTATATCTTTCATTTACTCACTTTCTTAGATTAGTTAGTTTAGTTTTGCTTTAAATCCTTCCATGAAATTTTGCTTGGAGTTCTAAAGCTGATTTTCATGATTTGATCTTGTTAAAATAAGTGGAAAGTTAGTGACAAAGCTCTTACCAATTCCTTGGATCATAACTATATATTCTTATAAATTTAAAATCATGAATACTATATGATTCACTTCTATCTTGTTTTTACACTTTTAATCATATCTTATGCTCACACAAAATGTGTTAGTAAAATGCATATCATGTAATTACAAATGGATATATTCGTAACTATCTTATGCTCACACATAATGTGTTAGTAAAATACATATCATGTATTACAATCGGATATATTCTAACTAGTAGATATGATGTATTGAACTATTCAACTTTAAATGTATACCAAGACAACTGAAAAAAAACAACTCCTTTTTAACAAAACTGGTTTTCAAAGTTGTGGCCATTTTGACATTGAACATCGCCTAGTTACATAAATGCTTAGATAACTTAGCTAATGAATTATCTTTGAATTGACCACATTTGTCCACACATAGGTAATTCATATTAAAAGTATCTTATTATACTCTTTTAATTCATTCAAAGTATAAAAATTATTAAAAACACATTGCTTATTCTAAATTACAACTATAATCACTCTAATCACCTTAGGAATGGACAGGAGTAAACTCCTTAGTGATTTTAGAACTTTGATAACTCTAAATTAGTAGAGTTATTCACATGTGTTTTTCACTTATTTTGGCTTTAATTGCATGGATTGTTTAGAGGTTTTGGGTTGAATTTTATTTATTTGTATAATTATTTTCTCAATTTTAATTTTGTGGATTAATTGTCAAAAAGTCCATTTTAATTGAAAAAATTTCAAAATTTTATTATAATTGAATTTAATTATTGTGACTGAAATTTGTACAGGATTACACATAAAAAATGAAGGAATTTTTTGATTTAATTACTAAGGGTAAAAAGGGAATTTGGCTAGCTGGAAATAGTTGAGAATTAAAAGAAGAGATGCTTGACCGATTGATGAAGATGTTAACGAGAATAATTGGCAACTTTCGTCCAATTTAATTTGAGAGAATTTGGATTTTACACGCTGGAATTTATTTTTATAAATTCCAGAATTTAAATTATATTTTTTTTATGAAGAAACTCTAGCTGGACACAATGACTTAGCATCAGAATATTCTAAAATGATGCTTCAGCAACCGAAAAATCTGGACAGCTGTGAGGAAAAATAGGAAAATTCTTAAAATCAAAGAGAAAATAAAGGGATAAAATTCAATCAAATCAAGATAAAGAAAATTTTTTCTTGAATAGAAAAAGGGGAGAAAATATACAAAAGACATTGGAGAAAAAAAACAGAGTCTCGTCGCATTAGAAAGAAAAAATAGTTTCGGGAATTAACTTAGACTAATCTTTAGAGGGAAACACCCGAGAGGAGAAGAGAAATTCTGCGAAGGAACTAGCTAGTTGAGCAGCATCTGCCGCGGCATCGATCAGAAGTGGGAATCCGGCAGGTAATTTGATTAAATTGATTTGGGCAGAAGAATTAACTAAGACCATAGTAATTCTCTTCCCAATTCTTTAGTTTATCTACTGCAATTTATGAATTTATGTTTTAAATGTAATATGAATTCAGGAAGCACTTAGGATTGATTAAATTTGATTTGGAAAAAATACATTACTAAGACATTAGGATTATTTTACTCATTTCTTCATCTCAATTACTTCATAATTTCAGTGCTTATCACTGATCATTGTAATCTGATTTTTGATGTGGCATAGTTAAGAGCAATCAGGATTTAAGTTTGTGTTAAATGTTGATGAATTTATTGTGATGATGAATTCGATTTTTATGATTAATGCTTGTATGTGGCTTGCTTGATTTACTCACTTAATTATATAAAAGTCAGTGTTATTTGCTGTTACGACAATCTCACATCGAATTAGTATCTATCATTTGAGAGAAAGGGAGCTAATTGACAAGATAATTAAGTGACATTAGTTTGGGTAGCAAGACCTTGCCCTAAAATCTGTAGGGAGATAGACCAGTCCTCTGCCTAATATTGATTTAGACCACTGTACGTCGTACTCCACAAGACGATAGTATTTGTGATCTGAACTAGTATATCGAGTAATTGTTGTAGCATTGGTTTGAAAACTAGAGTTATTTTCTAGTGATTTCTAATTCATTATAGTTTGCGCTTAATACTTTAGATTTTCAATTCCATTGCATTTTATTATCTTCATTACTCTTGAAGTTGTTTCCCGTAGGGTAACGTCTAACATTTACCTTAGATTTACTTTGCCGTAACATTAGATCACACCTTCCATCATTATATGTGTGGTTTGGACAACCAGTTTGCACAATCACATTTACAACTTAATTGACATATTTAGTTCCTGTGGGATCGATATTCGTATACTTAGGTATATACTTGCACTTGTTAATATTGCGTTGCATTATATAATTTTCTCATCTTTACAAATTGTGACACACGCACACAACACAACAAACTTTACTATAATTTCGTTGTCCTATTAAACCTAAATCTTATGATTTTCAAGTCAACTAAATTGAGTTTCCACCATGATGAATTTTATTGTAAGCTTTAGACCATCCTCCTTATTGGATTCACAATGCTTTGAGCTCATATAATAAATAAAATGATTTCATCAGAAATATTGAGACTTTTCATTATACATAGTATATTCAGCTTTATATATTGATGATTTATTATCACAATATACAATATGTATACATAAAAATTGTAGTATAGTAAACAAAAATTTGGTTCATTGGGCTTGTTGTTGATGTGCTTCTTCAACAAGCATAATCATCTTACTCTGAAACAAACACTCAAACACCCCAAAACTCCAAGAACCAAGGAGTGGAACGGAATATGTATTAAAGAAATAGTATTAAGTATTTAGACTCATTTTTTTAATGTAATTTTATTACTTTTTTTTATTAGTCTAATCTTTTCAATTAAAACTTAATATTAATAATCGAATATTAAAAAATATATTATAGTGTTTATATATTTAAATGTTATTATTTCTTATAATAATATAATGATTGTGCTAGCCCATTGATATGAGTAAACAAGTATTTAATTTAACTAGTAATAGTTATTATAGTTGTCATCATTATCTTTATTATTTTATGTCACATATGTTATGATAATTTGATCATGGTGGTTTGAATTTAAATTCATTATCCTAGTATTCTATTCGATATATATATATATATATATATATATTATTACTAAGTAAGAATATTCATATAATCTTTAAAGTTAAAGTGATATACAACTCGTAATTTAAAATAATTAGTAAGCAATCTTCTAAATATTTCTTTCAGAGTTTCATAAGTAAGGATACCGGGCACTCTAGTGCTAAATATATATATATATATATAAAAGGTGATATACGGTTAGTCATCTTTAATATATTTTAATAGTAAATAATTATTATTCTTATTGTTATGTGTGATATTATATACTAAAATATTAGATTTATTATAATTAGTTAATCTATATTTTCAACAATCTTAAACACATTCAATATATTATTATGTTTCCACGCAGTTCACCTAATATAAAATCATGACATGCAATTTGTAATACATTGTTATAAGGTTAGATGTATTAGATTATTTAATTAGTGTTACTTATATGTTATATTATAATATCACACACACACACACACATATATAAAACTATATTCCCATAAAATTTTGTTTTTTCTTCAAACTATTTTACTATTTTATGAATAAAAAAAATGAAGAATTATAAAAATTAATTAATTTATTATGTTTATCAGGTATATTATATGAATTGATGGATAAGTATGAAGAGTACACATTTTACTAACAACTGAATTTGACCATCATAAATCTTTCTTTCCAAATATATTTCTCTTCTAAATGGATGGAAGTAAAGAAATAATATATTTATGAAATCTAAATAACCACCACAGTTATAAAAAAGAGGTTATTTCAATTTTTTCTATTAATATGTTTAATATTGATTACTTAAAATATCGATTGAACAATTATTAAATAAACATATAAAACTTATATATAACATCACACAAGTACTTCCTTTGATTTTTTTACATTATTATTGATCTTAAATAATAATACTTGATTAATTTTAATCTTGATAAATCTTGTTTAAACAATAGTAACAATGACCTATATTATTTATAATATTTAGTATATAATATATTTATTTGAAAAAAAAATACTTTAATATAGTTTAATATTTCTAATTCAATATTAATTTTAACATAAGTCATAGAAAAAGAAGGGGGAAAATAGAAATTAGAAAACAAGTAAAATTTGAATTAACATAATTAGAAAGAAAGGGGTAAAAGTGAATATTGAATTAACATAATTCAAAAAAAATTTTGTTTCTTTTTCCTAAAAAGGAATGTTATATATAATAAATCTTGGAAAGTTATACGTTAGTTATATTTGACTAGTTTAATCCCTCAGTATATATATATATTTTTTCTTTGGTTCTCTATATTTTTATTCTTTGCATGTTTAGTTTTTATTATATTAAAATAATAAAAAATAACATAAAATATTGAATAATTGTTTTTGGATAAAAACATAAAACATGTAACCAATCATTTTATTTTTTAAAAATTATACTTGCCAAACATAAATAATTTTAAGAGTAAATACACCAATCTTCAATTTTCTAAATTAACTAAACAAAATTTCACATAAATAGCAAAAAAAAAAATTTATGAGGTGCACCAATTATGAGCAAAAGATGAAACAACTCATATTCATAATAAATAGTTTAAAGAAAGAAAATAATCGGAATTTATTATTAAATTTTACTAGATTAGTTGAAGATGAATTGTATTCGAGAATTAATCTAGATATACATGTATTTGACTATTTTCTCATAATTGGAATCCATCTAAACACATCATGTACTAAGAAAAATAATCTAATATAATAAATAAATAAACAAAAATGAGCAAAATAGTCAATCATAAGTGGATTACAATGTGAATTGGATATCAGAAAAGCTAGAAATGTTTTATTTTCAAAAGGGTAGGCATTATTTAGTCACGTCTTCCTTTTTGTGTTATTACCATTACCTTCACGCAACAACAACAACAAATAAAAGAACACAACAAAGGTAACGTTTACTTGCCCAACACAAACATGATCTAATTTTATCTACTTTTGGAGGGATAATGCTAAATTCACGGGCATTTAAACTAAAATTAGTAGTAGGTTGCCATTAATTTTATGTCCCAAAATAGGTAAAAATAGTTTGCCCGATAGGAAATATCATGCAAAGTCTTACAGGCCAACCCACATGAAGTTGGTCAAATATAAAACCCAAATGGCAAGGCTAACTATCGGACCTGACCCAAGATTAAGAGACAAATACCCCCAAGGAACAAATTAGGGAAAGGGGTTGGATCAAAACGATGTAAAGCGCCTGCAAAACAGCAGCCAAAAAAAAAAAAAAATACTTGGACATATAATAATTTTTAATTTTCAGTTAGCATTCAATGATCTCAAGCAATATTACAAACCTAGAATTGGAATACTCATTGAAACTAAATTAAAAATAGAAAAAGAAAAAATATACCATTCCTCTTTTTGAGCTTCTTCCCTCATTATCCTGATGCCCCTTCTGAAAGGCCAAGAAGAAGGTATCATATAGGAGAAGGGAGAGTTACTAGTTTTCTCTCTAGGATGAGCGCCAACACATCTCCGAACCGAAACTTAATCGCGGAAGAAACTGATCAATTCTATCGGAGTATTGGGAAACACAAGCAAGAAGATGATGAGCGAGCCACAATGGATACTACAAACAACTTTCAGTTCAGTAAAGGGAAACAAAGAGCTATGCGAGAGGGGGAACCTTTGCAGACATAGTGAATGGTAGAACAAACTGTCCTGCATTCTACGTGGGAGAAGGAGACGAGGACAGTTTGGACGATATGGGTAGATCGGACATTCTCTATGAGCAAGAATGGTGGAAGAAGGGGAGTTGTGCCCACTACTAGAAAAATCAATTTTTGCGATGGTCAAATTCGTTGCAAATCCGTCGCAATTTGATTTTTGCGACGGATTAGTAATAGATTTGGCGATTATAATATCTTCGCCGCTGATTCTGATGGCACACAGAATCCGTTGCAAATAGCAACGAATTTGCGACTGTCAAATCCGTCGATATGATTGCGACAATTGTGCGGCGGCATTTGAACGTTGTTATTTTGTAACGAATTTGACCGTCACAATATCTTCATCGCTGATTGCGATAGCACAATGAATTCGTCGTAAATAGCAACGAATTTACAATGATCAAATTTATTGCTATTTTGTGACAATTTTGCGACGGCATTTGGGCGTCTCTATGTTGCAATGGATTGGCGACGGATTTGACCGTGCAATATCTTCTTCGTTGATTGCAACGACACAATGAATTCGTCGTAAATAGCAACGAATTTACAATGATCAAATTTATTGCTATTTTGTGACAATTTTGCGACGGCATTTGGGCGTCTCTATGTTGCAATAGATTGGCGACGAATTTGACCGTGCAATATCTTCTTTGTTGATTGCAACGACACAAAGAATCCGTCGCAAATAGCAACGAATTTGTGATGATCATATTTGTTGCTATTTTGCAATTGATTTTACGAAGGATTTAGGCGTCGATATTTTGTGACAGATTTGTGACGGATCCGTTCGTCGCTACTTGTCACGAATAGAGCGTCCCAAATCCATTGAGTAATTTCTATTTTTTTAAAACCTAATTATTTTTATTATTTTTTATTTTAAATTTGATATTGATGTTGCCGGACTAGAGATTTTCCAAATTATTTTCCTCAAAACCCCTTCTCCTCTTCTATCAAAGGAGGAAGACTCTGAGGCTTTTGAAACGTTCTTCTTCTGAGACTCCTTCAACAGTGTTTGGTTAACAATTAAATTATATCTCCCTCTTTGTCATTAAGGAGGATTTTATAGGTTTTTTTGGTTATTGATTCATTTAGATATTTTCCAGATTTATAGAGGAAGTAATAATATCAACGTTTAATAATATCTAGATATGATATAATGATATTTATCATTAATAATTGAAAAAATAATTTAAATAAAGGGTAATTTTGTATATTTACTATTAGGGGTATTTTTGTACATATACCATAAGTTTTTTTTTTTTTAAATCAATAGATTAATTCTCACGTCATTATATTTAGGAAAAAAGGTACAATTCTAGGAAGCTATTTTAATCCTTGAGCTTTAGCCAATGGTAATTATTACCCGCAAATGTGAAAATTATGAGAAAATATTAGTAATAATAAAAAGATCGGATGTAAAAAATGAAGAGGATATGTCGGTAAATCTTTCAATCATATAAATAGTTAATCTCCAGGAAGACACAAAGCTTTTTTATTTGTACGAAAGCTCTTATGACCAGCAAGAGGTGAAAACTATGAGAAATATATTAGTAATAATTTAAACAATCGGTAAAAAATGAAAATGATCTGTCAGTAAATCTATCAATCATATAAATAATTAATGTGTAAGAAAGCATGAAGTTTTTTGTTTGTACGAAAGCATAGAGATTTTTGTTTGTAAAAAAAACACAGAGTTTTTTTTGTTTGTACGAAAGCACAAATCTTTTTTATATGACAACACAAAGGTTTTTTTGTGTGTAGGAAAGCGCAGTACCAAAGCACAGAGCTTTGTTGTTTCTACCTGATATGCATAAATCATATCACATTTTTAGCATGTTTTTAGGCATAATTTAGGATGAAATCGATCTTAATTGCTTATTATTAACTCAATTTCATAGTTTTTGTGATTTTGGAAGTGTCAGGTGAACAGTAGAAGAAAATGACAAATTTTGGGGCAAAAACGTGATTTTCAGAAGTTCGGAAGTCGGGGCGGGCGTCCCGAAGTCAGGATGGGCGTCCTGACCTGGTCAACAGGCTAGGACAGGCATCCAGGACTCAGGACGGCCGTCCTGACCTGGTCAACAGGCCGGGATAGGCTTCCCAGATCCAGGACGGGCGTCCCGAGCCGCAGTTCAGAGTCCCACATCGAATTTCTGAGATAAATTCACTCCAGAAAGCTGCTATAAATACCCCAGGCCTTCCTCAGTTGAATTCATTCCTCTCCACTTGATCTGAGTCATTTAGTGACTTCAAGTATACAGTTTTCCATAGTATACAAGTCACTTAGAGACTCAGGTTTCAGTATAAGTTTCTTTTTATTTCTAGATAGTGTCTCGTGTTCTTTGTTTCAAAGAGTTAGTCTTAGATCCTAGGATACGACTAGATAGGTTCGTTTCTGGTATTCATAGAATACCCGGGGTTTCGTTAGGAGATCCTAAGAGGGCTCTAGGCATTCGAAGAGTTAGTCCACAAGGCTGGGCTAAAGCTGGGTATTAAGGTAAAGTCCAACTACTAGGCTGAGGAAGCGTCCTCCGAAGGTTCTGTCGAGCATAGTCGGGTCGAGCAGTCCAACATATACAAGCAGTTGCTCCATCGGCGAGACTTCGTAAAGGGTGATTACTTTATGGCATCGGTCCCCCTGTCCCTCTCTTTATATGTCTGTACTGTGTTCGTCCAAACATTTGTTATGTCTATTGGATTATGATTTTATGAATAATTGTTATACATGTTGAAGTTCTTTATGATTTTCCGGAAATGGCCACCAGCTTAACTTTCATTATGTCTGCATGTCTAATGTAGTTTCTTTTAAACTAAATGTAGGGTTATAGACAATTCCTAACCATGGTCTAATCATAACCTGTTTAGTTTAACAAGCATTAATTTAGGACTTCCCCGTCGGGTTGCATTAATGTCTGCCATATTAGATGAAATAACCTATAGATCACCATGTTTGATAGAGTAGTTTAAGTAGGTTGAGTTTATGTGTTTATGCCGGCGTTAGGGCGAGCGGCATGATCTCCTAAGTGACATAGGTTTTCATCGATGCCTTTAGCTCGAACCGTGAGTAGGGCCGTCATTAAGGTAGGGCGGTTTATCAGGTAACTCAGATGTGGTACACCTTTAGACTCAGTACATAGTTGCAATCCAGGCCAAGACATGTCTAAAATACTCGAAGATAGGTCAATCAACATGTAGGAACAGTATAACATAGAATCAGGACATTATCTGTAAAACACTCTTAGGCTTAAATAGACTTAAACATAGTGGAGAATGAATCACCCTCTCATCAAAGATATTGATGAACGATTGCATAACTGGATCATAAGATAAGAGTTAGGGTAAGAGGATAGTTACTACTAAGCTGTTACCACTTCCCTGGGAGTACGATATTTGATTTAAATAAAATCGTAGATACTATCCAACAGACTAGCTGTGATAGATACTCTGCCTTAGGTTCTGATTGATTAAGTGACAGTATAGAGACTAAATGTGACAATTAGTCAGGATAAGTCCTTATTACTCATAATCAACATAGGGTAAAACAACACCTATTTTAGCATATCAGTCGGAATCGCATCAGAATTTTGGCGCCGTTGCCGGGGAAATATCATAATGAACTTAGGATTATTGGCCACAATTCTGGAGACTTATGATAGGTAACGGTAGTAACCTAGACTTTAGACCTGCACTTATTTTATGCTAGTTAGACAATCAATTTCTGAAATATAGGGTTATCATAACTAATTGATTTTAGATATCATATGAAATTAAGACATTTAGGATAATCAAATTTTAGAAAATTATTCTAAAACCATATTGAGGAAATTTAAATGCTTTCGAAATAAAGTATAAAAAGAAAAAAAATTTTAAAAAATTTAAAATCCCGAAAAAAATGTATTTTTCTTGCTCAACAGTAAGTTGTTCTTCTTCCCTATCTCTTATATTATTTGTTCTTTCTTAGTTGTTTTCTTAGTTGTACATTTGTTTCTCTTTTTCGTGTTATTTCTATTTTTTAATTTCGAAAAAAACAATTTTGGAAATGAGGAAAGAATATTTTTCATTTGAGCTGTCAATTTTTGGCTTAGGTGTTAATTTGGAAGAAATATCATTATAGGATTTTCTTAGGTCATGCTAGGTTTATTAGATGAATCATGAAATAAAATTTTCTTTAATAGACAGACCTCTGAGTATTCTATTGAGAAAGGATGTTCCTTTTGTTTGATGATAAATGCATGAGATCTTTTAAACCAAAAGGAATTACTGCACCCATTATGACATCACCTAATTGGAGTTTTCTTTATTAATTGATATGTGATGCTAGTAACCATGTAGTAATGATTGTTTTAGGTAATAGGCATGATTAGAACCTTCATGTTATACACTATGCAAGTAAGACCTTTTACTGATGCCCAATAGAACCATACCACTACTAAAAAGGGATTACTAGTCATTGTATATGATGATAGATTCATACCATATCTAGTTTCATCTAAAATAATAGTATGCACTGATCACTCTGAGATATCTGTTCAATAAAACTGTTGATGAACCATAATTGATTAAGTTAAGTTTTACTGTTACTTGAATTTGATGTAGAAGTAAAAGACGAGGGGATAAAAATCTAGAAAGCAAACCATTTGGTCTAGATTAGAAAACTCCGAGTTAGAGGCTATTGTTGATGCAGTAATATTGATGAATTTTTGGATGAAAACTTATTTGCATTATTTGCTATGTATAATTCTCATCTGTGGCTTATCGATGTTGCAAATTATCTAGTCGCTAAATTAGTCCCAAGTGATATGACTTATCAGCAAAAGAAGAAATTCTTTTATGATTTGCAATATTACTACTGGGCATATCCCTCTTCTATTTCAAATTTTTGTAGATTAGTTGATCAGAAGATGTGTCTCAGAAGACGAATGCCACAAGATTCTGGAGCAATGCCATCAAGGATCTACGGGAGACCAATTGACTGCTATCAACACTGTCCGGAAAGAGTTGGAAGCAGGATCTTATTGGCCCATAATATTCAAGGATTCTATATCCTTGATACAGTCCCGCAATGCTCACCAAATAATAGGTAACACATCCTTCAGAGATCGTGTACCCCAGCAAGGTACACAAAGTGTTGCAATCTTTTGATATATGGGGTATTCATGGAATCCTTTTTCTTACAAGTACATCATAGTAGCTGTAGAACACTTTCAAAATGGCTTGAACCACAGGCATTACCTACTAATGATGTTAAAGTCATGTGCAGAATCTGTGAGAAACTGTTTTCTAGATTCAGATGTGCCTATGTATCAAATCTGTGAAGTCTGCCAAGTACCACACTTTAGCAGGGATTGCTATGGGAATGAAATAAGGACCATTCCAAAAAGAGGTAGGAGTAGGTTACTGTAGAATGCTACTCCAATGGGAGATGCATACAATCCCAACTAGAGAAATCATGCAGGATTGAGCTGAGGAATAATTCGGAAGCTGGAAACTTTCAGAAGATACCACCACAGCAAAATCCCTACCCGCAGAATCAACAGATGAGATACTGGTTAGACCTATTTTACTATTACAGAAGTGTAGCCATGCGGAGCATATGTTATAATGGAGCAAGACGTCACTTCTCAAAAAGTAAACGGGCAACAATTAAATTCATACCAGTGCAAGCAAGTGACCTACCAAGTAGTATCGAACGGTCGACAGATATAGAGGAATTTGGCGTTGTATCAGGAGCATAGCAATGGAGGAGCTTGCATTGCCTGCATACCAATCAGTTGTGAGAAACTTTCCCGAGGAAGTCTCAAATACTTGGGCCCAGATCTACACCACTGGAGCCTCCTACCACCACGGCTTCGCCAAAGCTTCAGGTATCTTTTCTGACATTCAAAACTTGCATGCAATACCTTCACTGACATTGGCAGGTAGGCACACAAATCCAAAGAAGTCTCATTCCTAGACACGTTACTCCTGGACACGTTGCTATGATTGCGAGAAACTTTACAAATGATTCGAGGAAACAGTCCTTGGGGCTCGAGTCATTCATCAAATGGATAGGCCACTACCTGGAGCTCGACATTGAAGGATCGGAGCTGACGAAGGTAGCTCCATCTACCAGACTTGGCCGTTCTTCAAAACATGGGGATGGTAGTTCGCGACTCAGAGGGTAAATACACTCTCCATACGGAGCACACTACAGAGTCAGCCGTTCCAATATCTAGAGCTTACAGAGTTAAGAACACCTCAGCAATAGCACATGGCTGAGGTGAAGAGCTAATTGACAGATCAGAGAAGACCCTTCTGCTCGAGACATGAAGGGAGTTTTTCTAATCCTCATCTTCCTCTACTTTTATTTTATTTTCTCCATTTTGTGTTATGTTTTGATATTTCTATTACCCTTTTTGTTTTGTTGCTTTATTTTCTCTCTTACCCTTAGTTAGTCAAATAAGTGTGGGGTAAGAGTTTTCTGTTTTGTTTTCGTTTCTTCTTGTTTTCAAATAACTGTGGGGGTAATTTAGATATGCATGAACACTGAGGATTGTGTCAGACTTAAGTGTGGGGTAGCAGTGCACAGTGCACTGTAGTAGAAAATTTTTTGCATGATTTTTGCATGTTTTCCCCGTATTTTCACACTATTCCAAATGTTTTTTCAAAATTTTCACTCTTTCAGACTTCAAAATGGAGTATGATTGGTAAAACATTGCTTATGTCTATGATATGTAGGTAGAATGTTATGGTTAGTAGGAGACAATGTGATGACTATCTTGAACCTATCGATTAGGAATAGGGAATTCCTAATACTTGAGCACAACTTAGTTTGGATTAGAGACCTCAGCCAATTACCTTTTCAAAACTTAACTAGATAAGATTAGACCAGTTGAGGATGTATTGGCAATCAAAAGGACTAGATAATGCTCTGAGCTGAAAGTGAAAAGAAAAAAAAAGAGAGTTAACAAATAGGGTAGTCTGCAAGCGGCCTTTGCTACTCGAGCACCACTCCTTAGGGGAACATAAAGCCTGATGCCCTAAGGTCGTGTAGGTCTGGGAGTCATCGGAGTGGGACTCGCTACATGGGTAGTTGAAGTTGACGTGTGAAAGCAGACACAAAATACCCTGAAAAATCTATAAAAGAAAAATCAATAAAAGGCTTAATTAAAAATCTTGTCACCCATGCTCAGAACTCAGAAAGTTGTTTGTTGTTAGTATGTCTAGCGACGGGTCGAAGTGTTATCTGGTAATAGTTGAGATGAGAGTATATTGTGTTGACTATCTGGTCTAGACTAGTACACACACTACACATCAGGACAACCTTGTGACTGAGAGAAGAGTTCAATCTAGTTGTTAAGTTGTTAAACCTGCTCGATCATGATAATCTACTAGAGACATTTGAGACCTTGTCATAGCAACCTAACCAGTCAATCCTGTGTTGTGAATTGTTTGATTCAGTGAAGCAATTTTTGGAGTAAAAACATGACTAGAAAATTTAAGTGACTGCACATATGATTTAAAATCACTAACTTCAGGTAGACTTTGCTTGAGGACAAGCAAAAAAGCTAAGTGTGGGGTTATATGATATGCATAAATCATATCACATTTTTAGCATGTTTTTAGGCATAATTTAGGATGAAATTGATGGTAAATCGATCTTAATTGCTTATTATTAACTCAATTTCATAGTTTTTGTGATTTTGGAAGTGTCAGGTGAAAAGTAGAAGAAAATGGCAAATTTCGGGGCAAAATGTGATTTTCAGAAGTTCAGAAGTCGGGGTGGGCGTCCCGAAGTTAGCATGGGCGTCCTGACCTGGTCAATAGGCCAGGACGGGCGTCCAGGACTCGGGACGAACGTCCTGACCTGGTCAACAGGCCGGGACAGGCATCCCAGATCCAAGACGGGAGTCCCGAGCCACAGTTCAGAGTCCCACATCGAATTTCTGAGAGAAATTCACTCCAAAAAGCTGCTATAAATACCTCAGGCCTTCCTCAGTTGAATTCATTCCTCTCAACTCGATCTGAGTCATTTAGTGACTTCAAGTATACAGTTTTCCATAGTTTACAAGTCACTTAGAGACTCAGGTTTCAGTATAAGTTTCTTTTTATTTCTAGATAGTGTCTCGTGTTCTTTGTTTCTGAGAGTTAGTCTCAGATCCTAGGATACGACTAGATAGGTTCGTTTCTGGTATTCATAGAATACCCAGGGTTTCGTTAGGAGATCCTAAGAGAGCTCTAGGCGTTCGAAGAGTCAGTCCACAGGACTGGGCTTAAGTTGGGTATTAAGGTAAACTCCAGCTACTAGGCTGAGGAAGCGTCCTCCGAAGGTTCTGTCGAGCAGAGTCGGGTCGAGTAGTCCAACATATACAAGCAGTTGCTCCATTGGCGAGACTTCGTAAAGGGTGATTACTTTATGGCATCGGTCCCCCTGTCCCTCTCTTTATATGTTTGTACTGTGTTCGTCGAAACATTTGTTATGTCTATTGGATTATGATTTTATTAATAATTGTTATGCATGTTGAAGTTCTTTATGATTTTCCGGAAATGGCCACTAGCTTAACTTTCATTATGTCTGCATGTCTAATGTAGTTTCTTTTAAACTAAATGTAGGGTTATAGATAATTCCTAACCATGGTCTAATCATAACCTGTTTAGTTTAACAGGCATTAATTTAGGACTTCCCCGTCGGCTTGCATTAATGTCTGCCATATTAGATGAAATAACCTATAAATCACCATGTTTGTTAGAGTAGTCTAAGTAGGCTGAGTTTGTGTGTTTATGCCAGCGTTAGGGCTAGCGGCATGATCTCCTAAGTGACATAGGTTTTCATGGATGCCTTTAGCTCGAACCGTGAGTAGGGCCATCATTAAGGTAGGGCGGTTTATCAGGTAACTCAGATGTGGTATACCTTTAGACTCAGTACATAATTGCAATCCAGGCCAAGACATGTCTAAAATACTCAAAGATAGGTCAATCAACATGTAGGAACAATATAACATAGAATTAGGACATTATCTGTAAAACACTCTTAGGCTTAAATAGACTTAAACCTAGTGGAGAATGAATCACCCTCTCATCAAAGATATTGATGAACGATTGCATAACTGGATCATAAGATAAGAGTTAGGGTAAGATGATAGTTACTACTAAGCCGTTACCACTTCCCTGGGAGTACGATATTTGATTTAAATAAAATCGTAGATACTTTCCAATAGACTAGCTACACGATAGGTACTCTGCCTTAGGTTCTGATTGATTAAGTGATAGTATAGAGACTAAATGTGACAATTCGTCAGGATAAGTCCTTAATTACTCATAATCAGCATAGGGTAAAACAACACCTATTTTAGCATATCAGTCGGAATCGCATCAGTACCAAAGCACAGAGCTTTTTCTTGTGCAGGAAAGCGCAGAGCTTTTATGTAGTAAAAGTGTGACTTTATATAATAAATATCAATTAATCAATTAAATAGTTTATACAAGTATACCTGAATGAACGGTGCTAAGATTAGAGTTTCTACAAATTTACCTCTGAGAGAGCCTATCCTCTCCTCATCCAAGTGTTTGCCTTTATTTGCTTCGATAGGTTAAGAGATTTCAGTCTGTAGAAATTGCTCTGAGTATTTCGAAATTATTCGAATCTCGCCTGGGTTATTATCTTTTTGAAAAAAAATTGAAAAGACACGGTGGACACCAATATGATGTTGCTGGACTCCGAGGCTCCAAAATCGTTCTTCTCTTGAGACTCCTTCAACAATATTTGGGTTAGCAATTTTAATTTTCCCCTCTTTATCCTTTGGGGTGGGGTGTGGGTGGGGGTGGGTGGGTGGCGATTTTCCCCTCTTTGTCCTTAGAGGGGGAGGGAGATTTTATAGGTATTTTTAGGTTAGTAATCCATTTAGATATTTTTTAAATTTTAGAGGAAATAATAATATCAACTTTTACTATTAGGGATATTTTTGTACATATACCATAAATATGATGTTGCCGGACTCTGAGGCTCCTAAATCATTCTTCTCTCGAGATTCCTTCAACAATATTTGGGTTAGTAATTTTAATTTTCCCCTCTTTGTCCTTAGGGGAGATTTTATAGGTATTTTTGGGTTAGTAATCCATTTAGATATTTTCTAGATTTTAGAGGAAATAATAATATCAACTTTTAATAATATTTGGATAGAATACAATATTTAGATATGATTTAACGATATTTATTATTGATAATTGAAAAAATAATTTAAATGAAGGATAATTTCATATATTTACTATTAGGGATATTTTTGTACATATACCATAAGCCTTTCTTTTTTTTTTTTACAAAAAGGTATAGAGATTTGAATGTAAAGGGTTTCGAGAATGAATAGTTGATGTCGAGGGAAAAAGTTATATGTAATTAGATATATATATATATATATAATAACAATTCTATGAACTAGTTAATGTGTCGTAGTAAATTAATTACTAACCGCACGTTCTTCATGCTCGGTAAAGGAAATTAATCTACGAGTATGGGTTGGTTCCAGTGTTGTGAGTCTACCCATGAAGGACAAGATTTTGTATACTTCACTTTAATCCTACAAAGATGATCAGATAGCCTTCTTCGACAAATCTTCTCCTAATTCCTTCGAATCAATGACCTATCTTTCTTATCACATTGAAATAATTTCTACAAAATATATAAAATTATTAGACTTAAAAAATTGATTAAGTAGTTTAAAAATATATTATATATAAAATATATAAAAGAAGGATAATCGATTAAGTAGTTTAAAAAATGGAACGATTTTATAATAGTAAAGCTTTTTATGTTAAAATGAAGTATAGAAAATTACATAATTTAAGCTAATTTTACTGGATATTGAATTAGACACGGCAAAAGAGATGAAAGTTTTAACTCTTCTTTCAAATTCAATAGTAATACTCCTTATTCCGACAATATATCTTCTATATATCCAACTACGATCTTCCATATATAATAAAATATATTAAAAAATATCACAACAAATAGAATAGAAAATTCTATATTTGAGTATGTAAATTCATGTAAATAATTAATCAATAAAAAACATTTGTATTACAAAGCTATTATAAATATAAATTATTAATAAGCATTTTAAAACAAACACATATGGTTAAGTACCTATTTAGGAGAAAATGACTGAAGATTATAATCAATAGCCACCAGATGTTAGTACCTAGATTTTCAGGACTAAAAAATACAATTAGTAGCTAAAACATTCAAAAGGAAAACGTCCATTAAATTCTGTCTCTAGATGATTAATTATGAAGACTAAAAAGAATATCTCAATGAAATAAACATAATAATGTAAGAAACTCTCTAAAAAAAGCATACTAAAAGACCTTAAATAAGAATTGGATTTTATAAGTGCATTTTAAATCAAATTTAAATTATTTATAATTCTGAATACCAAATGAGTCTAACTAAAACTATTTAATAATATATATATATATATATATTACATACAGAACACCAAAATCAAAGAATTGAATGAAAGCAAATATCATAGAGGAAGTATTCCTGGGAAATGTTCTTCTAAACAAGAAATATTATAAACACTTTCAGTTGATTTTATTTTTTATTGTAGAAAACATTCCTAACTTTCATCTGCCACAGCTCTCATCTCTGGAACCCTAAAATAATTTCTTCCCTACATCGGCAAGTAGAGTTCCAATATGTGAAAAAATATTATTCCTTTCTTCTTCCCTTATGGGAAGAATTCCAAGAACGATTACAACATTTTCAGATGATTATTTGTTTCCTTCCAATCAACGCTATATATATATAATATATATATATATATATGTATGTATGTATATGTATGTACTTATATAATAATATGTTGTTTAATTAGTATTATTATTATTGCAGAAACAAGAGGCTCAAAGCAATTTTATGATCATTTGGGAAGAAAAATGCCTGTTAAAGAAGAGGTCAGTAGTTTCAAAATTTGTGCTTCATTTCCCAAAAAGATTTAATCTTTTTCATATATAACATGATTAGAATTTCATGAACAATTATAACATTTTCAGACAACATTTTCAAACAAGTACTAGACCATAAGCTTAGAAAGAAAGAAAAACCCTTTTCATAATGGCATAATCTCAAACACTTCACAAGCAAGCAAGGAAACTTGTGTGAAGTGAATTACCAAAAAAAATTTAGTTTCTTCTTTTCTTTCTTTTTTTTTTTACTTCAACTTTTTTTTAGAGAAACTTTAATCCCTCTTTTCCATTTCTTTTCCTTTGATTTTTTTTAATTTGTTTTTACTTTGACTTTTTTTAATTTTATAGCCAAGGATTAGTCATGGACATCAGAGATGCTGACGACCCTTATCCACACATCTTTTTTTTTATCCTTGCAACAAATCTCGCACTAAATCATTGAATTTATGAGTACGTGAAGTTAGATCTGGTCCATATGCACTTGTGCCTTGAAGAGCTGCAGACTATCATCGTATCAGTGAACGGTCTTCAATGGTGACTTGAAATGTTTATTCTTCATCTTTAGCGTCGTCCCCTAAAGAGGTAAGTTTGCTAGTGTCCACTACCCCATGTAGCATATTCTCAGTCACATGAGTTCTTCCTTCCTTTTATCATCAAGAATGTGGAGAAGTCTTCATGGCTTGTTCATCCATATAATTTTGGCAAGGTAAGCTATACAAAACTTTATTGGGAATAGACTAAGTATGTTCTCACAAACCATGAGCGATCATTGAAGAACGTAGAAGTCTATGAGGCTATGTACACATCGTTGTTTACTTACGATCATTGTGAGAATGTGATACGTGCCTTTTGCAACTTGTGGTGTCCTTCAACCAATACTTTACACACATCCCTTGGAGAATTGTAGATTTCAATTTGGGACTTATTTTTGCTTTTTGGCTTATCTGCTAACGGCCTCCTCTATGATGAAGTTATTCCATATTCCATAGAGTTGTTTGACAAGCGAACTCATCCAAGTTGTAAGTATTTATTTTTTGCATTAGGTAAACTTTCTGATGGCTATCCAAACAATGTGTTGTTCGAACAATGGAGTCAATTCTAGTTTAAAGGCCAAGAAAAATATGTCGCTCCCCTTGCTAGATCTCCTCTAATAAGAAAGCGTCCACAACCCAAAGTGACTCACAATCCATGCCCTTCCTTCACTACTGATTCCTCAAGATCTGCAAAAAATCTCAATAAAGATGTTGGAGATCTTCAAATTCTGCATTAGAGACAGAATTAGCGGCGTTCCATTCATGCTGGATATGTAAGTTTCCTTTTTCTGCAAAGAAATTTCATTACATTCGGCCAGATATATTCAAAGTTGCGAGTCTCTTGGCTAGTGCTCAATGTATTTGTCTTGCAATTCCAATCTTATCAAGTATTTACAATGGTCTTAATGAGATAGTTCACTCATCCACCTTAGCAACTTGTCGAGCTGCATTTCCCATTCACTTTGTCTACACTTGGATAGCACAACACTTTGGTTCACACTTTCGACATACAAAGATAAAACCTTCGGCTAGAATGGTTCTATTCCATGGCAAAAAGATGGCAACATTATTTTCTCGAACTGATGCGGTATGCTTTTTTCAAAGTCCATATTCTACCTTTCGTACATTTCTTTACTTTCACAAAGACAAGATGGTCCTTTTTTATGACGGAAAGCTTTCTTCATGCAATTTTACTCTTCTAACCAGCATTTGTTCAAGCTATTTGACACTTAGACATGATAAAGTTTGTTTGATTACTCCATACAACCCTCATCAATTTTGCAGAAAATTCGGATTTTGTCAAGATGTTCCTGGCAACTTGAAATCATTCCCTTCTTGTAAGTCATTAAGGGAATTAGTACCCATATGGCAATCATCTGTGAGTCGTGGGTCACAGTCTAAGGTAACTATAGCAACAAATTCTATTCCTTCTTTTTGTATAGAAGAATATGTCACGTGGTGGAAATCTCTAACATACAAAGGTAGAAGTAAATTTTTATCAACTTCCCCGAATACTCCTGGAACCACAAAGGAAGCTCCAACTTCAATGATTGCATGTAATTCAAATGATCATGAATCATATGTAAGTATTTCAGCAAGTGACGAGGAGCAAGATCAAGATAGTCCTTGGAATCATCCTTTGAAGAAAAAGAAACCCTCAAATACTTCAATTGTGCGTGTGGATTCTTTGCAAGATATTCCTCCTTTAGGAAAGGGTGTTCCAAGTTCCACAATGTCTCTTGAAACTTTGGGAAATCATGTAAGCTTATTATTATTTGTTTCATCAAATAATTATAAATTTGTTTTAATAACTGCTTTTCTTTCTTTCTTTTTAAAAAATAAGATATTTTGATAACCTTTTTAATTTCGATAGATTTTTAGCTTTCCGTACTTTTTATTATAAAATATCTATAACAATAATAAAACAATACTAAAGAAATAGAAATCAAAGTAGTGTAAACTTGTGTATATCTCTTTCTTGTAACAAAACATACAAAACTACCACATATTTATAGGCATACATATGTGTAACCTACATACCCATATACATACTAATATAAATGTATACATATGTTACAAATAATTTCATAGAGATTACATGGAGGTTATATGGAGGTAGTGGAAGTTATATGGAGATAGTGGGAGTAGTGGGAGTTATGGACATACAAAACTTGATTTATAAAACTCTCCGTTTTGGATGTCCATTGTACAAGGAATATGCATCATTAAAACGTTACTAGAGAAAAACCCAACGGGATAAAAAAACCCTAGTGAAGGAAAAAGAGTACATAGTTCCTTGTACACTCCCCCTGATCATTACATAATATTTTTGTATCGTCGTATTCCAATATTATGGACCAGTCTTTCAAATGTTGAAGTTGGTAATGCTTTTGTGAACAAGTTTGCCAAATTATCGCTTGAACGGATCTATTGTACATCAATATCACCATTTTCCTTAAGACCATGTGTAAAGAAAATTTTTGGTGAAATATACTTTGTGCGATCTTGTTTGATATATCCTTCCTGTAATTGAGCTATACATGCAGTGTTATCTTCATAAATTATTGTTGGAAGTTCTTTATCTGAAGATAAACTTCATGTCTCTCGAATGTGTTGAGAAATGGATCTTAACCAAACACATTCATGACTTGCTTCATGGATTGCTATAATTTTTGCATGATTCGAAGAAGTAGCAACTAACGTTTGCTTTGTAGAATGCCAAGAAACGACAGTTTCTCCACATGTAAAAATATTGCCTGTTTGAGATCTGCCTTTATGTGGATCAGACAAGTAACCAGCATCAGCATAACCAACAAGTTGTGGTTTAGGACTATGAGGATATAACAATCCCATATCAATTGTACCTCGAAGGTATCAGAAGACATGCTTAATTCCATTCTAATGTCTTCTAGTTGGTCATGAACTAAACCTTGCTAACAGATTAACAGAAAAAGCTTTATCAAGTATTATATTATTAGTAAGATATCTTAGTGCACCTATTGCACTAAGATATGGTACTTCTGGGCCAAGAACTTTTTCATTATCCTCATGAGGTCGAAAAATGTCCTTTTTCACATCAAATGATCGAACAACTGTTGGGGTACTCAATGGATGTGCCTTGTCCATGTAGAATTTTCTAAGGACCTTTTCAATATAATTTGATTGATGAACAAAAATTCTAATTTCATATTTTAAATGCTCGATCTGCAGGCCGAGACAAAACTTTATTTTTCTGAGATCTTTCATCTCAAATTCTTTTTTCAAAGAATCTACTGCTTTTAAAATTTCTTCAGGGGTTCCAATGATATTTAAATCATCAACATATACAACTATTATAGCAAACCATGAATTTTCTTTCTTGGTAAATACATATGGACAAATTTGGTTATTTTGATAATCTTCTTTCAATAAATATTCACTAAGACGATTGTACCACATTCGTCCAAACTGTTTTAAACCGTACAAAGATCTTTGTAATTTTATTGAATATAATTCTCGAGAATCTGATTTATATGCTTTAGGCATTTTAACCTTCAGGGATTATCATATAGATATCACTATCAAGTGAGCCATATAAATAGGCTGTAACTACATCCATAAGACGCATATCAAGTTTCTCATTAGCTGCCAGACTAAGGAGATAACGAAAAGTAATTGCATCCACCACATGAAAATAAGTGACCTCATAGTCAATTCCCGGTCTTTGAAAAAAACCTTGTGCAACAAGACGTGCTTTATATCTCAATTTCATTTTTCTCATTTCCGTACAAATACCCATTTGTACCCTACGGGTATGACATCTTCAGGTGTTCGGGCTATCGGTCCAAAAACATCACGTTTTGTAAGTGCGTTTAATTCTGCTTGAATTGCATATTTCCATTTCAACAAATCACTTCTACGTCGACATTCATCAATGGATGTAGGCTGATTATAATCATTTTTATTTATAATAGCTGATGCTATATTATATACAAAAATAATATCGATAGTTATTTCTTTTCGATTCAATCATTTCCCTATTGAGACATAATTTATTGAGATCTCATCATTATCTATTTTTTCAATATTTTCAATATCTTTAGGTATCTGAACTTCTTCTAGAGTTGTTTCACTTATTATGCCTCTTGACTCTTTTGGAGTATTAAGCCCGAGTTCATTATTAACATTTGCTCCATTCTTTTTACGGGGATTTTTATCTTTTGAACCAATTGGTCTACCACGCTTATGGCGTGCTATAGATTGATTTGCTATTTCATTTACAAATTGTCCTTCTGGGACATTAATCCATATAGGAGAATTTTCAGTTGGTATATGTGACTTAGTCACTCTCTTTAGGCCGGTAAATGCATCTGGTAGTTGATTTGCTATACTTTGCTAATGTATTATCTTTTGAATTTCAAGTTCACACTGATTTGTACGAGTATCAAGATTTTGCAAAGTATTCCATGTAATATTTTTACCAAGCTGTTTTTCTTTTTTCTTCCCCTAATTCTGGGAGCATTGATTCTTCAAAATGACAATCGACAAATCGTGCTATAAAAAGATCTCCTGTCATAGGTTCAAGATATCTTATAATAGAAGGAGAATCAAAACCAACATCTATCCCCAATCTTCTTTGAGGACCCATTTTTGTGCGTTGTGGTGGAGCAATAGGAACATATACCGCACATCCAGAAATTCTAAAATGGGAAATATTTGGCTCCCGACCATAAGCCAATTGCAATGGGGAATATTTATGATAACTTGTTGGTCTAACATGTACAAGTGCTGCTGCATGACCCCAAGCTGAAATGGGTAATTTAGTTCCCATAAGTATAGTTCTAGCTATCAATTGAAGTTTTTTAATGAAAGATTCAGCTAACCCATTTTGTGTATGAACATGAGCTACAAGATGTTCAACACATATACCAATAGACTTATAATAATCGTTGAAGGCTTGAGATGAGAACTCACCAGCATTATCCAGAAGTATTGATTTAATTGTATAATTTGAAAATTGTGCTCGTAATCTAATAATTCGAGCAAGCAATCTCGCAAACGCCAGGTTGCGAGTTGATAGTAAGCTAACATGAGACCATCTACTAGATGCGTCTATTAGAACCATAAAATATCGAAATGGTCCACATGAAAGGTGAATTGGTCCACATATGTCACCTTGAATTCTTTCTAAAAATGTTGGAGATTCAATTCCAACTTTAGCTGGTGATGGCTTAATAATCAATTTTCCTTGAGAACAAGCAGCACAAGAAAATTCTTTTAATTGAAAAATCTTCAGGTTTTTCAATGAGTGTCTGATACTCGTTAATCGTATCACCTTTTTAGCATGTTTTTATGTATGATTTCGGGTGAAATTGAGGGCAAATTGATCTTAATTGTTTGTTATTTACTCAATTTCACAGTTTTTATGATTTTGGAAGTGTCAGGTGAAAAGTAGACAAAAACAGCAAATTTTGGGGCAAAAACACAATTTTTGGAAATGCTGACTCGGTCAAAGGCTCGGGACGGACGTCCCAAACCTAGGACGGGCGTCCCGACCCAGTCAAAGCACCGGGACGGGCATCCTGACTTGGTCAACAGATCAGGACGGGCGTCTCGAACCCCCAGTTCAAGTCCCACATCGAATTTTTGATGAAAAATCACCCCGGGAAGCTGCTATAAATACCTCAGGCCTCCAGCAGTTGATTTCATTCCTCTCCACTCGATCTGAGTCATTAAGTGGTTTCCAGTGTACACTTCTCTAGTACACAACTCACTCAGAGACTCGGATCTCAGTTTTCTTTCTTGTTAGTATTTTGTTTTAGTTTCTGAGAAATAGTCTCAGATCTTAGGCTTATATAGATAGGTTCGTTTCTGGTATTCATAGAATACCCGGGATTTCGTTAGGAGATCCTAAGAGGGCTCTAGGCGTTCGAAGAGTCAGTCCACAGGGCTGGGCTTAAGCTGGGTATTAAGGTAAATCCCAGTTACTAGGCCGAGGAAGCGTCCTCCGAAGGTTCTGGAGAGTAGAGTCGGGTCAAGCAATACGACATATACAGCAGTACGCTCCATCGGCGAGACTTCGTAAAGGGTGATTTCTTTATGGCATCGGTCCCCCTGTCCCTCTCTTATATGTTGTTATTGTGTTTGTCCAAATAACAGTTTGAATACCAGATTATGTTTTTATGAATATTTGTCATATATGTTGAAGTTATTATGTTTTTCTAGAAATGGCCACCTGCTTAAATATCCATTATGTCTGCATGTCTATTGCCGTTCTTTTAAACTGAAATTAAGGTTATAGACAATTCCTAACCACGGTCTATTCATAACCTGTTTAGTTTAACAGACATCAATTAGTATTGGTGTCTGCCATACTAGATAAAATAATCTGCGGAACACCCCGTTGGTTGAAAGTAGTCTAGGTCGGCTGAGTAGAGTTTTATGCCGGCGGTTGTGAGACGAGCAGTATGATCCCAAAGTGACATAGGGCGTTCATTGTTGACTTTTGTCCGAGCCGTGAGTAGGGCCGTTACCCTTAACGATGGGGCGGTAGCGTAGAAACTCAGATGTGGTAACCTTTAGACACAGAACATAGTTGCAATCCAGGCCAAGACATGTCTAAAATACTCGAATATAGGTCAATCAACGTATAGTAACAGTATAACATAAAATCAGGATCACATATATAAAAACACTTTCAGGTTTGGTTAGACTTAAACCTAGTGGAGAATGAATCACCCTCTCATCAAAGTTATTGATGAAGATTGCATAACTGGATTATAAGATAAGAGTTAGGAATAAAGGCTAGTTACTACTAAGCCGTTACCACTTCCCTGGGAGTACGATATTTATTTAATAAAATCGTAGATACTTTCCAACAGACTAGCTACACGATAGGTACTCTGCCTTAGGTTCTGGCTGATTAAGTGACACCATAGAGACTAAATGTGACAATTAGTCAATCACAATCCTTAATTATTCATAATCAACATAGGGTAAAATAACACCTATTTAGCATATCGACCGGAACGCATCATATTTTTGGCACCGTTGCCGGGGAAATATCATAATGAATTTAGGATTATTGGCCACAATTCTAGAGACTTATGATAGGTAACGGTAGTAACCTAGACCTTAGACCTACACTTATCTTATACTAGTTAGACAATCAATTTCTGAAATATAGGGTTATCATAACTAATTGATTTTAGATAATATCTGGAATTAAGACACTTAGGATAATCAAATTTTAGAAAATTATTCTAAAACCATATTGAGGAAATTTACCTGCTTTCTAAATAAAATTTAAAATCCCTAAAAATATTTTTCTTGTTTTTTTTATTTTACTTTTCCTCCTATTCTTGTTTTTTTGTTATTTCTAACCAGACTTTGCACTCAGAGATGAAGAGAACAAGAGCAGCTACTAACCAGGCAAAGAAAACAGAAATCCCTGATACTCCAGGACCAAAGAAGACAAAGCCAGAAGGACCATCTAGGCCTGCACCAAAAATACCACGAGGTACTCTTCCTTCACAACCGGTAGAAGTAAACTCAAGCCTAGATGCCAGTAACCTAGTAAGGAGATTCCTGAACGCCCGTGAGCCTAGTCCCACGGAAGAAGATCCTTCTGAGGATACTTTCCCTCCTAGAGAAGAACCCCAGAGATCTCCAGTTCACCCTCCTGCTCAGAGAGTCCCTATAAATCCACCTCCCACTGACCAAACCCAAAATTCACCAACATCTCCTGCATACACCCCAACACCTAACGAGCGCACCCCTTCATCCGGGGGGAGTACTAAAGGTTATCATTCAATGTTGTCCGTGCAAATAGATACGTTAGCTCAAAGAGTCTATGAGATGGATCAAGGAATTGCCAGCAGATTGTGTCATTTAGACCAACTCAGTCTGAATATCACAACTAACGTGGACCGACTCAGAGCCACGGTCAGTCTTCAAGAGAACCAAGGTGCACAACTACTCCGGGAGATGGCTGACTTACGCAGTGAGCAGGGCAGGTAGAGGGATGAGATGAGAACCATACGCATAGAAATGTGAAGCATTCGAACATAGCTACAGGAAATCAGAGATAAGGGTCGTTGAAAAAGGGAAGATTCTTTTACTTTTATTCTCATCAAATAAATTGTTTGAACTAAACCTGAATAATTGACCCCTATTTTTCAAACGTTTTAAAAGGGTCTTTTATATTCAACAATTTTCTTCAGGCATTTTATTTTCAAATTTCTATGAAAAACAAAAGTTTTGCAAATAAAGTTTATTTTTCACTAATTAAATTGTACAAACTCAGTTTTTGTTTTTCTAAAATTCTTGCTGAATTTAAGTTGGGATAAAATTAGGGTAGTCATGATTTTCGAAAAAGATTGAGGAATTTTTGCATAGACTTTTTAACAGCTTCTGAATTTGATTGGATAAACATGAAAACTTGTTAAAAATTATGATTATTTTTGGTATCTCAAGATTTGCAGGGGATCCCGAAGCAACCCGGGACGGGCGTCCCGAAGGCCGCCCCTTCTATAAAAATTCATTTTTTTTTCATTTTCTCTCAAATCTACAACAAAAAATTCATCTCTCTAAAAATATTTTTCTCTACCTTCTCTCTACAAATTTTTGGCAAACTCCCCAAAGTTTAAAAATTCGAGTTTCCCTCCAAAATTTGAATTTTAAACTTCACTCAAAAATTCGAATTTCCCTCCAAAATTCGATTTTCCCACCAAAAAATTCAAAATCCTTCCCTAACCTAATTTCATCCTTCTGAATTCAAATTCACCTCCAGAATTTGAGTTTAAAGATTTCCTTCCCACCTAAACTCTCTCGTACGTTCTTAATGGCTCCCAAACGTGCTCGTACCACATCTACCATGATAGTTACCTCAGTGGCACATCCTTTTATGCTGTTTCCCTCCAGCACAGCATACCAAGAAAGATGCCTTGGGTACATCGGGCGTACGATACTGACGGGCAGAACGTTGGATTGGGCAGCAGTACAGACGCTAGGAGTAGAGCCGGGAAGTCAGACGCATACTCAACGTGCCACCTTAGAGTCGAGTATTCATCGTCATAGAGCCCACATACCTAGAGCTGGTATGTGAGTTCTATGCATCTTTTACATGCCACCAGGAGCAGATCACATTCCGCTTGGGCTGAATAGATCGGTCGATGAGCATGGCCGAGTTTGACGTCGCCCTAGGTATCTGGAAGAGAGATGAGCTGGATACGCCCGCATACACTACAGCAGTTCGAGACTTCACGTCTGCAGACGTCTCCACTGCTTGGGCTCAAATCTGCATGACGGGTGTCCCATACCAGCATGGCTTTGCAAAAGCCACAGGTATTTATCCTACTCTTCGTTACCTGCATGCTATCATTGCACATACATTGTCAGGACGACGGACGGCTCCCGGAACTGTCACCTAGATGGAGACATTCCTTCTGGCCAACATGCACATGGGATCTACGGTAGAGATGGCTAGACTCATCACGGTCGTCATGCGAGGATTCGCTACAGACACCAGGAAACAGTGTCTGGGGCTCGGACCGTACATCACCAAGCTAGCCCGCTACCTGGAGTTGGACATAGAGGGCTTGGAGCTGACCCTGGTCGCCCCAACCACCGTTCCCACTGATCTTACCATTCTATGGAACATGGGAATGGTTGTCCGGGATGCGAATGGCCGCTACACCATCCACACGGAGCAGCCATGACAAGCATCGGCATCGGAAACATTTCCAGCGCATATCCCTCCGTCGGAGACGTTCGTGCCACGTACTGCCTCCGAACGACACATGTTGCATGGATTGGCAGAACTATCGGCCCGATACAGTCGAGACATGGACAGGATTGACAGACGGCTGGCGATGATGGATGACAGGATTGACAGACGGTTGGCGATGATGGATGACAGGATCGCCATGAACACCAGCAGGATTGAGGAGATACATCACCATACTTCCCGAGTAGCGGAAAACTTTGAGTTTGACTTTACAGCAGACTTAGATCCACTGGACGACGACCCGCCGGGTTCTTAGTCTCTCTCTCCTTCTTTCCTTTCCTTTCTTTTTCTTTTGTTTTTCTTGTTCTATGTGTATAAACATGTCTGGGCTGTATGACGTATGAATCTATGTACAAAGTTGAGTTATATGACATACAGAATTGTTTGCATTATTTTATTTTTTTTCTTCTTTCTTACCCATAGTGTGGGTAAGAATCTTTTCTTTGTGTTTTTATTTCTTGTTTTCAAATAAGTGTGGGGTAATTAGATATGCATGAACACTGAGGACAGTGTTAGAATTAAGTGTGGGGTAGCAGTGCACGGTGCACTGTAGCAGTTTGAAATCATACATATATATATATAAGGTACACATGTTGAAATCTTTGTTATATGTATATATATATATATATATATATATATATATATATATATATATATATATATGTGGGAGTACAAGTTGGCAAGGTAGACAAAAAGATAGAAGAAAGTTGTTGTCCAACAATATATATATATACATATATATACATATATATACATACATATGATGAGATTCCTCTCAATTTTCTGGCAGATTTTCAGGAAAAAAAGGTGCAGTGGCAGCTGCATTAAACAAAAATGAAGAAGCATCTTTCCTAGTGGGTATATATATATATGTATGTATATACATTCACATGATGACAACTCTCAATTGCTGGCTGGTTTTGTGAGAGTAGGTGGAGAAAAGGGGTAGCATTCGGTGGAAGATTCCAGAAGGCAGCTGCAAAATTAATTTGTTATTTTGCCGGAATCTTTGGGAAGAAAAATAAGAGCATTATGGACAGTGGGCACGACAGAGAGAGTGAGAGGGAGTGATAGAGTAGTTCAGTTTTGGCTTTTGGCCAATTGAGAATAGGATAGTTTTTTCTTCTTAGTTTTTTTAGACTAACTTTTGAGAGGGAAGAACCCAAGAGTGAGCAGGGTGACTTGCTGCAGCATTCATCAGCTGAGCAGTAGAGACGCAGCAGCATCAAGCAGAGGAAACGAAGGGCAGCAGTACGTTGATTAAACTGATTTGGGAAGTAGGGTGATCTCCGATCCAGAGTAATCCTCTCTCCATTTCTTCAAGTTACTACTGTTTTGTAATCAAATGTTCTTTGTAATATGAGAATGTTTACATGTATTCAAGGATTGATTAAAAATGTTTTGGGAGTAATATGTTTTCCGTCTT
The DNA here is from genome assembly GCA_027405835.1 of Asclepias syriaca. Lineage (NCBI taxonomy): Eukaryota > Viridiplantae > Streptophyta > Magnoliopsida > Gentianales > Apocynaceae > Asclepias > Asclepias syriaca. The sequence continues at coordinate 18,641,958 of CM049924.1, read as the reverse complement.
AGGCTTGACTCCGTTGATTGGTGTCACTAAGGACCTAGGGACTGTTTTTCCTATTACTTTAGTCCTTGTCTTTCATGATTCTTGGTTCAAGGGTTAATTAAAAATGTTTTGGGAGTGATTTGTTTTCCGTCTTTGGCTTGACTTCGTTGATTGGTGTCACTAAGGACCTAGGGACTATCTTTCCTATTACGTTGATTCTTATTTTCCATGATTCGTTTAAGCATAATATATATCTTTAACCTGACGATGTTGTGGTGTAGTTAAGTATGAGCATGTTGAATACACTGTTTTGACTATGATGATAAGTTTGCTGTAGCATTACTTTCTGTTTTTATGTTTAATGCTTGTATGGGGCAATGCTTGGTTTATTCATGTAATTGCATTAGAATTATGTGGCGCTATATTTGAGAACTGCGTGAACAGCGGTAATCATATAGTAGTGGATTTGAGAACTGCGTGAACAACGGTACATTCACTGCCTAGCGTTGCGCTAGGTCCACGGTATGTTATCGGGGATCTAGACTAGTAGATCAAGTAGTTTGGGTGAAACCAGACATGCTATAGCATTTATATGGAACTGAAAGCATGCTTTGTGTACTTAGATTCATCTTTGGCTTGTACTTACATTTTTGGCGTAAATGCCACAGCATTGTATTACCTGCAGTACTCTTGTGGTAATTTCCAGTAGGCTGACTTTTAACTGTTAACTGTAGTTAGGAGTAGGAATGTCGTAGCATTAGACCACTCTCCATTCATGATTTATCATTCTTTATTCTTTTATTCTTTTAAACATTTGTACAATCGTATTTGCATTTGTAATTGGCATACATAGTCCTTGTGGGATCGATAATCTTGTACTTAGGTACATATATTACTTGTTGACCGGTGTATACTTGCACTTGTTAAGATTGAGTTGATTTATTCTATTTTCTTTATCTTTACAAATTGTGACACACACACACAACGCAACAAGTTTTTGGCGCCTTTGCCGGGGATTTTGGTGTCAATTGATTGTAAATATTGTTTGCATTGGGTTATATTTTTATTGTTTTATGTTATACTCATTCTTGAGCTTATAAGATTTTTGAAATGATTGAATGAGGGATGAATAAATTATGCATGGGCTGAACTGTTTTTTGTGAGTTTATTGATCTGAATTATTTGTCAAATTTTTAGCTTGTGTATATCATATATTTCTTAACGTGTGCTGATTTTTGCATGAGTAAAACGCGAAAGGACTCTCAATCTACATTGCTGCCACTAGATCCATAAATTGAGAGAACAACTAAATCGTTAAGAAAGAAGAAGCAAACTACAGATAAGGCGGTCATGGCAGAACAATGAGTTATCAAGCTGAACCCGTCTACAATTCTGTAGTAATGGCAGATGATGGGGACCATGCTATCTGATAGTATGCTATCCCTATGTTCAATGAGTTGAATCCAAGCATTGTAAGACCAGAGATGATTGCAGCCCAGTTCGAGCTGAAACTAGTGATGTTTCAAATGTTGAAAACATGATAGCATATGAAGTGTTGAGGCTGAAATTGTTCCCGTACTCCCTAAGACCTCTACAACAACACCACCTTCAACGCTTTAGAGAACATGATGAGAGATTTTATGGCAAGAACAGAAACAACCATGCAAGGACTATCATCTACTGTTCGTAACTTGGAAAACCAGGTGGGGCAGCTAGCCCAAGAGATGAGGAGCAGGCCACAAGGATCACTTCCGAGCGATACAGAAAATCCAAGAAGAGAAGGAAAGGAACATTGCAAGGCAGTTACATTGCGGAGTGGCAGAATATTGGACGAGCCAAAAATGAAGTCTGGAGCAGCTGAGAATACCAGTGATTCCAGCCAGAATGCAGAAATTCCAGTAGCTGAAAAAGAAGCAGTGGAGCCAAATGCTGCAGCATCGTAAATGCTGCAGCAAAACAGTGTTCCAGAACAGCCGAATGCTGTAGCATCTCCAATGCTGCAGCAATGCAAAATTCCAGAGAGCAAACCAGTACAACCACGCATGCCTTTTCCACAGAGGTTTGCCAAAAAGAAACAAGATGAGCAGTTCAAGAAGTTCTTGGACATTTTAAAGCAGTTGCACATCAACATTCCATTGGTAGAAGCAATCGAACAAGTGCCCAACTACGCCAAATTTATAAAGGATATCCTTACAAAGAAGAGAAAGTTGGGAGAATATGAAATTGTTGCACTAACCAAAGAATGTAGTTTCTTTTTGCAGGATAAATTGCCCCCTAAAATGAAAGATCCGTGGAGTTTCAACATTCCTTGTTCTATTGGAGAATCCTATTGTGGTATGGCCTTGTGTGATCTTGGTGCTAGCATCAACTTGATGCCTATGTCAGTTTTCAAACAATTGGGCATAGGAAAGGTAAGACCTACTACGGTAACTTTGCAATTAGCGGATAGGTCTATAGCTCACCCCGATGGAAAAATTGAGGACATCCTGGTAAGAGTTGATAAGTTTATTTTTCCAGCTGATTTTATTGTTCTTGATTATGAAGCAGACAGGGAAGTTCCCATTATTTTAGGAAGACCTTTCCTAGCTACAGGAAGGACTCTTATTGATGTGCAGAAAGGGGAGCTAACCATGAGATTTCAGAACGAAAAAGTCACATTCAACGTATTCAAAGCCATGAAATTCCATGATGAAGGTGAGGAGTGTTTTCAGATTTCCACCCGTGATTCTTGGGAAGAAAAAGATGAAGAGCAAGGTGAGGATGTAACGGATGCATTAATGGAGGAAAGTTTGCATGAGGATGGCAATATGGAGACCAAAGCACATTCAGCTTGGGTAGAAGGAAGCCCCCAAAGGTTCAGATTTCGAGCTCAATATGAATCCTTGGAGCTGTCTTCTAGAGATTTAAAGATAACAAAACCTTCAGTTGAAGAACCACCACAGCTGGAATTGAAGCAATTGCCGCAGCATTTGAAGTATGGTTTTCTAGGGGCAGAATCTACACTGCCAGTAATCATTTCAGCACTACTGAGTGCGTAACAGGAGGAGAATTGCTTGGAGCTTTGCAGCAGCATAAGCGAGCTATGTGCTGGACCATAGCTTACATCAAAGGTATATGACTAACCTTATGCATGCACAAGATAATTTTGGAAGACAATTCCAAAAATTTAATATAAGGGCAGAAATGATTAAATCCAATTACGAAGGAAGTGGTAAAGGAACAAAATTATCAAGTGGCTAGATTTTGGCATTATTTATCCTATATCTAACAGCGCTGGGGATGGAGAATTTGCATGGATTACAAGAAGATAAACAAAGCCACAAGAAACGACCGCTTCCCACTGCCTTTTATTAATCAAATGTTGGATAGGTTGGTTGGATGGGATTCTTATTGCTTTCTGGATGGGTATTCTGGCTACAATCGGATTGCTATAACACCAGAGGACCAGAACAAAATGACCATCACTTGTCCTTATGTTACTTTAGCATTCAGAAGAATGCCATTCAGACTGTGTAATGCTCCAACAATGTTCCAACGATATATGATGGCCATTTTCACAGATATGGTGAAGTAATATTTAGAGGTTTTCATGAATGACTTCTCCATATTTGGGGACTCTTTTGAAAAATGCTTAGAGAATATGGCCAAGGTGCTTAAACGTTGTGAGGACACCAACCTAGTCCTCAATTAGAAGAAGTGTCACTTCATGGTTAAAGAAGACATTGTGCAAAACTCTTCACTTATAATACTTATCGATGATAAGTAGTTAATTGAGCACAATCTATAAGTGAACAGTTTCATCTATTATTTATTGAATTTCTTTTTATTTCTTTTTTCTTATTTCTTCTTGTTTGTTTTTTTTTCAGCTTTCGATTTCTTTTCCTTGTTTTGTTTTAATTGTTGTTCTTTTATTTTCAGGTGCCTCAATTCGGAATTAATGGCTGTTTACTCCTGAGTTTCTTTCAGAATTTTCAGAATTGGTTTTGAGACTTCAATTTCATATTGCACTGCCATTTTCTTTCTCTCTTATCGGTACTCTTCTGCTTGTTAATACAGGTATGCCTACGGTCAAAGAGCAAAAGGAGTCAAGGCTATTTTATTAAAAAAATGGGACTTGCCACTGCCTCTCGACAGAAATGCTGTGACAACAGGCTGCCACACACCTACAAAGCCATTCAAGGCAGCCTTAGTCCAATTTCAATTTCAAATTTCAAGCGGTGCAATTCAACAATGGACTATTGACTACTTATGCAAGCAGCCCTAGTTCCTTTCAATTTCAAAATTTTCAATGGGTGGCATACAACTAGAACTTGTTGGGAAACCAAAAAGGTTAGTTTATTTTTTTTATTTGTGGAGAATGTGTGTGAATTGAAAAGACAAAGAGAGAAAGAAGGGGGGAGTTATCTAAAGGACACAAATTTCTTTACATACACGGTCTTCTACTTTCCTTCTCTTCAAACTCACATTTCAGCCTTCAACAAACCAGAAGATTCCAGGTTAGTACTCACTTTTCTACATTTTTATTTCTTCTCGGGAATGTGAGTTGGTGTATGGTACTTGCAAAAAAAAAAAAAATTTTCTGGTTCATTTCTCTTATCTTAATGTGAGTATACACTCCTTGAGTAGCATGTATAAAATTTATGGAGTACAATTTTTGCATTACCAATGGATAGAGGATTGTATTGGCTGTATTTAGGGTTCTAGTTATACTTGAGTTCTTGTGTGTGAGCATGCTTGTAGAAATGACAGATCTGCCAGTTGATGTGTATCTCGGTTTATTGTGTTGGGAAAAAGGGTGGTTATGATTCAAAACGAACTTCATGTCTTAATGGTCTTCATGTTTTTACTTAGTAACAATGACCGCCTGAATTGTTGGTATATTTGTGTTTGCTTTCTTCTCACCCGAGAATTGAGAACTTATGTGCCACTAATGCGTTTGTTTCCCATGCTTCATGTTGAACTAGTTTTCCCTTTTTATGATCAGTCCAATGGCTTGTTTTCCCCATGTTGCTACAGCAATGAGGACATTGCTCCTCTTAAGTTTGGGGGAGAGTGTCCTCTTATGGCAAAAAGTTCAAAAATGGTGCTAAATTGAAAAATTTTCTTGCTGTCTTTTAAATGCATAAACATCCTCTTTGCTGAAATTCTGAGTGATCTATTTGAATGCATAGATGCCTTGTCTGAAAAAATGTTTTAGGATGCCTTATAAATTGATTGATCTGGCATAGAAGACCTGTTTGCATGAATGTGGCAGAATTTTTCATATGACCCATTAGAACCTTTGATACGCGAAAATCGTATCACTTTTTTAGCATGTTTTTATGTATGAATTTGGGTGAAATCGAGGGTAATTTGATCTTGATTGTTCGTTATTCACTTAATTTCACAGTTTTTATGATTTTGGAAGTGTCAGGTGAAAAGTAGATGAAAACAGCAAATTTTGGGGCAAAAACGCAATTTTTTGAAATGTTGACTCGGTCAAAGGGTCGGGACGGGCGTCCCGACCAAGTCAAGGCTCCAGGACGGGCGTCCAGGACCCGGGACGGGCGTCCCGACCTGGTCAACTGACCAGGATGGGCGTCCCGAGCCGCCAGAAGCTGTCCTACATCGAATGTTTCAGAGATTTTCACTCCGGGAAGCTACTATAAATACCCCAGGCCTCCAGCAGTTGAATTCATTCCTCTCCACTCGATCTGAGTCATTTAGTGGTGTCCAGTGTACAATTCTCTAGTACACAACTCACTCAGAGACTCGGATCTCAGTTTTCTTTCTTATTAGTGTTTTGTTTTAGTTTCTGAGAAATAGTCTCAGATCTTAGGTTTCTATAGATAGGTTCGTTTCTGGTATTCATAGAATACCCGGGATTTCGTTAGGAGATCCTAAGAGAGCTCTAGGCGTTCGAAGAGTCAGTCCACAGGGCTGGGCTTAAGCTGGGTATTAAGGTAAAGCCCAGTTACTAGGCTGAGAAAGCGTCCTCCGAAGGTTCTGGTGAGCAGAGTCAGAGCGAGCAATACGACATATACAGTAGTACGCTCCGTCGGTGAGACTACGTAAAGGGTGATTTCTTTATGGCATCAGTCCCCATGTCCCTCTCTTATATGTTGTTATTGTTTTGTTCTAAATACATATTATGAATACGAGATTACGATGTTTATGAATAGTTGTTTTATATGTTGACGTTATTATGTTTTTCCGGAAATAGCCACCTGCTAAATATTCACTATGTCTGCATGTTTAATGTGCTCTTTTAAACTAAAGTTAGGGTTATAGACAATTCCTAACCACGGTCTAATCATAACCTGTTTAGTTTAACAGGCATCAATTAGTATTGGTGTCTGCCATGCTAGATAAAATAACATGTTGAACACCCTGCTTGTTAAGTAGTCTAGGTAGGGGCCGAGCTGAGTCCGATTATGCCGGCGGCTAGGGCAAGTGGTATGATCCCCAAAGTGACATAGGGCTTTCATGGATGCCTTTGTCCCGAATCGTGAGTAGGGCCGTCATTAAGGTAGGGCGGTTTATTAGAGACCTCGGATGTGGTACGCCTTTAGACACAGAACATAGTTGCAATCCAGGCTAAGATATATCTAAAATACTCGAATATAGGTCAAACAACATATAGGAACAGTATAACATAGAATCAGGACTCATCTATAAAACACTTCTAGGTTTAATTAGACTGAAACCTAGTGGAGAATGAATCACCCTCTCATCAAAGTATTTGATGAAGATTGCATAACTGGATTATAAGATAGGAGTTAGGATAAAAGGCTAGTTACTACTAAGCCGTTGCCACTTCCCTGGGAGTACGATATTTATTTAATAAAATCGTAGATACTTTCCAACAGACTAGCTACACGATAGGTACTCTGCCTTAGGTTCTGGCTGATTAAGTGACACCATAGAGACTAAATGTGACAATTAGTCAATCACAGTCCTTAATTATTCATAATAAATATAGGGTAAAATAACACCTATTTAGCACATCGGTCGGAAACCCATCAACCTTAGTTTTAGCAGGATTAGCGTAGACTTTTGGGACCCGATTTATGATGATATCTTAAAAACAAAAGTACATTCTCGTAGACTTTGTACCTTCTTTCAGAATAATTAGGTATTAGTTGACTCTATGTGAGAATTATTTCAACTCCCTATCTTTTGCACATAGTCTTACTTGGAAATTTCATGTTTATAAAAAGAGTCACTTTGGTATGAAGGTTCAGAATTTTTAGACTCATCTGTTATAGTCCTTGAGGCGAAATCCTAGTAGATTTGGTACTAAAGAAATGATTGAGGCATGTTCTTGAACCGTTTGAGCCTTTATAGCTTACCCTAATATATTTTGCTTCCTTAGTTAACCCAAGTTGAGCCTAAGCCTAATTTCTTGACACCCTTATTAAATAGCCACTTATCCTAAATGTTTTGCATGTATCCATTCTTTGTTTTCCCTAAACTTGATCTTAGTCTGCAATGAACACTGTTAAACATAAGTTTGGGGGTATACTAAGAATGCTATGAGGAGGAACATAGGAATGCCGCAGCTCAATGCTACAACATTATCATTTTTATGGGGTTAGTGGTATTTAAGGAAAATTTGAACTTCTGATATAAATGCTCTACGTATTAAGGGTATGTATATGAAAACATGTGTGAAAAAAGTGAAAGCACCCTTGTTACTTTAAAAAGAAAAAGAAGAACAAAGAGAAGAGCAAAAAGGAAATACGTGTTATGCTTCTTTGAGGTCAAATGTTATATGTTGATTGTGGTTAAATGTTGCACGTATTTCTGAAACAGGGTGTAAATGTTTACGGTCCTTGAGTTGAAAAAAAACAATTTAGAAATGTTGTAGAATTGCTGCAGCATTGGTGTTGCTGCAGAATTTTTATTGACTGAAAAAAAAATTCTTTTGGGAAGTGATAGCATTGGGGAGAAGCTCATGGCAGACTAGGACTAAGTTTTGAGCCACTTTTTATCCATATTTTTCCTACCTTAGCCCTAGCCTACATTACAACCAAATTAAGACCTCTTTGATCTTTATTGCTAAATTTGCTACATTAGTGGAGAGGGGTGTAATAGATTGAGTTTGAGGATACAAAATGAACCTTAGGATTACCATATGTTGACTTATGAATGAGAGATTAAAAAGGAAAGACTATTCACACACACACTGGAGTGGAAATTCTTTGAACTTGGGTTAGTTAATATTTGGTTATTCACTAAGGATGGAACATTATGTCTACTCGAATTTTTAATTTTCTCTTTCTGAAATCATTGGTCCCAAGTTTGGCTGAAACTGTTGAGCAAAGTTTTTATGTGGGTATGTATATTTCTGGTTGCTTCTGCATTGCTGCAGCATTGCTCGGGACGAGCAATGACCTAAGTTTGGGGGTGTGATAACTCTATAATAATAGAGTTATTCACATCTAATTTACCACATTTTATTCGGGAATTAATTGACTTTATTTGGAAAATGGAATAAAAATGTGTTGATTTGATATTTTCTCTTTTTTTCCTAAAAATGTGGATTTATGGTTAAAAGTCAATTTAATTGAATAAATTTCTCAACATGTGGATAAGTTGTATTATTTGTTATTTGGGAATTTATTTGAATTGACTTATTGTGACAAGGGTAAAAAGGGAATGTGGATGGTTGACATTGTTGGATAAAAGTGACCGAGAGGAAAGAGAAGAATGTGTGGAAAATTTGCATCTCTACATATATGTATCTATACGTATCTATACATATATATATATATATATATATATATATATATATATATTACACACCCACACACCATTTGTCATTTAAAATCCAGCTGGGCATATTTAAAGATGCACACTTTCGGTCCTATGTATTCATTTCTTTGGTCCCATCCATTATATACATATATATACATACATATATATATAAGGTACACATGTTGAAATCTTTGTTATATGTATATATATATATATATATATATATATAGTGTGGGAGTACAAGTTGGCAAGGTAGACAAAAAGATAGAAGAAGTTGTTGTCCAACAATATATATATATATACATAATATACATACATATGATGAGATTCCTCTCAATTTTCTGCAGATTTTCAGGAAAAAAAGGTGCAGTGGCAGCTGCATTATACAAAAAAAGAAGCATCTTTCCTAGTGGGTATATATATATATGTATGTATATACATTCACATGATGACAACTCTCAATTGCTGGCTGGTTTTGTGAGAGTAGGTGGGAAAAGGGGCAGCATTCGGTGGAAATTCCAGAAGGCAGCTGCAAAATTAATTTTTTATTTTGCTGGAATCTTTGGGAAGAAAAATAAGAGAACATTATGGACAGTGGGCACAGAGAGAGTGAGAGGGAGTGATAGTAGTTCAGTTTTGGCTTTTGGCCATTGAGAATAGGATAGTTTTTTTCTTAGTTTTTTAGACTAACTTTTGAGAGGGAAGAACCCAAGAGTGAGCAGGGTGACTTGCTGCATCATTCATCAGCTGAGCAGTAGAACGCAGCAGCATCAAGCAGAGGAAACGAAGGGCAGCAGTACGTTGATTAAACCGATTTGGGCAGTAGGGTGATCTCCGATCCAGAGTAATCCTCTCTCCATTTCTTCAAGTTACTACTGTTTTGTAATCAAATGTTCTGTTAATATGAGAATGTTTACATGTATTCAAGGATTGATTAAAAATGTTTTGGGAGTAATATGTTTTCCGTCTTAGGCTTGACTCCGTTGATTGGTGTCACTAAGGACCTAGGGACTGTTTTTCCTATTACTTTAGTCCTTGTCTTTCATGATTCTTGGTTCAAGGGTTAATTAAAAATGTTTTGGGAGTGATTTGTTTTCCGTCTTAGGCTTGACTCCGTTGGTTGGTGTCACTAAGGACCTAGGGACTATATTTCCTATTACGTTGATTCTTGTTTTCCATGATTCCTTTCAGCATAATATATATCTTTAACCTGACGATATTGTGGTGTAGTTAAGTATGAGCATGTTGAATACACTGTTTTGACTATGATGATAAGTATGCTGCAACATTACTTTCTGTTTTTATGTTTAATGCTTGTATGGGGCAATGCTTGGTTTATTCATGTAATTGCATTAGAATTATGTGGCGCTATATTTGAGAACTGCGTGAACAGCGGTAATCATATAGTAGTGGATTGAAGCTGCGTGAACAGCGGTACATTCACTGCCTAGCGTTGCGCTAGGTCCACGGTATGTTATCGGGGATCTAGACTAGTAGATCAAGTAGTTTGGGTGAAACCAGACATGCTATAGCATTGATATGGAACTGAAAGCATGCTTTGTATACTTAGATTCATCTTTGGCTTGTACTTACATTTTTGGCGTAAATGCCGCAGCATTGTATTACCTGCAGTACTCTTGTGGTAATTTCTAGTAGGCTGACTTTTAACTGTTAACTGTAGTTAGGAGTAGGAATGCCGTATCATTAGACCACTCTCCATTCATGATTTATCATTCTTTATTCTTTTATTCTTTTAACCATTTGTACAATCGTATTTGCATTTGTAATTGGCATACATAGTCCCTGTGGGATCGATAATCTTGTACTTAGGTACATATATTTCTTGTTGACCGGTGTATACTTGCACTTGTTAAGATTGCGTTGATTTATTCTATTTTCTTTTTCTTTACAAATTGTGACACACGCACACAACGCAACATCTGCGGAACACCCCGTTGGTTGAAAGTAGTCTAGGTAGGCTGAGTAGAGTTTTATGCCGGCGGTTATGAGATGAGCAGTATGATCCCCAAAGTGACATAGGGCGTTCATTGCTGACTTTTGTCCGAGCCGTGAGTAGGGCCGTTACCCTTAACGATGGGCGGTAGCGTAGAAACTCAGATGTGGTAACCTTTAGACACAGAACATAGTTGCAATTGAGGCCAAGACATGTCTAAAATACTCGAATATAGGTCAATCAACGTATAGTAACAGTATAACATAAAATCAGGATCACATCTATAAAACACTTTCAGGTTTGGTTAGACTTAAACCTAGTGGAGAATGAATCACCCTCTCATCAAAGTTATTGATGAAGATTGCATAACTGGATTATAAGATAAGAGTTAGGAATAAAGGCTAGTTACTACTAAGCCGTTACCACTTCCCTGGGAGTACGATATTTATTTAATAAAATCGTAGATACTTTCCAACAGACTAGCTACACAATAGGTACTCTGCCTTAGGTTCTGGCTGATTAAGTGACACCATAGAGACTAAATGTGACAATTAGTCAATCACAGTCCTTAATTATTCATAATCAACATAGGGTAAAATAACACTTATTTAGCATATCGACCGGAACGCATCAGTGTCCATGTGAAGTTTCAATAATATTTCGCATCATGCTTGAACTAGGATGCCCCAATCGGTCATGCCAAATAGTGAACATTTTTGAATCAATAAATTTTTTGTTTATTGAATGTATTTCAATTGCATTTATTCTTGTGTAGTACAAGCCCGAAGAAAACATATTCAATTTTTCTAATACAATTTTCTTATTCGAAATAATATTTGTAATATGAAGGTACTCATCATTTCCTTCAATTACAGTCTCCACATGATATCCGTTAAGACGAATATCTTTGAAACTTAACGAATTCCTTTTGAGACTTAGATGAAAATAAAGCATTGTTTATATTCAATTTTGTTCCATTGGGTAGCATTATAATGGCTCTTCCGGAGCCTTCAATTATTTTTGTTATCTGAGAAACCGCCCCATCGCCATTGATGACCCTACTCACGGTTCAAGTTAAAGGTATCCATGAAAACCTGCGTCACTCAAGAATTCATGCCACTCACCCTAACGCCGGCATAGAGAACAAACTCAGCCTCATTAGACTACTCTAACAAACATGGTGATCTATAAGTTATTTGACATAATATGGCAGACCTTAATGTTTTTTCATCCTAAATTAAGCCATGTTAAACTAAACATGTTATGATTAGACCATGGTTAGGAATTTTCTATAACCGTTCATCTAGTTTAAAAGAGCAAGTAGATATTCAGCTGTAATGTTTAATTAAGCAGGTGACCTTTTCGGAAAAATGAAAACAACTTCAACATGCAAAACATATATAACCTATCATCATAATTTAATATCCAAATAGGTATTTAGACAAACACAATAAAAATATACAGAGAGGATCTAGGGAACCACCTCCATAAAGTATTCACCCTTTATTAGGTCCGCCGACGGAGCGACTACTTGTATATCCTGTCCTTCGGAGAATGCTTCCTTAGCCTAGTAGCAATTGCTTTATCTTACATCCTGGGCTTAAGAAAAGCCCTGTTGACTAGCTCTTTGCTCACCTAATGCCCACTTAGGATCTCCTAACAAAATCCCGGGTATTCTATGAATACCAAAGATGAACCTTATCTAGTCGAATTCTAAGATTCTGAGATAAACACTCAGAAAGCAATGAGACACTCTCGTATTGCTAAACTACTCGTGTGATGTACCTGAGATCACTGAATGACTTGTATCGAGTGTAGAAATGTACACTTGAAGTCACTAGATGATTCAGATCGAGTGAAGAGGGATGATTTCAACTGAGGAAGACTTGGGGTATTTATAGCAAGGAACTTGAGGGGTTTTCTCTGTGATTCCCGATGTGAGATTCTGCACTGGTGCTCGGGATGCCCGTCCCGAGTCTGTTGACTGGGTCAGGACACCCGTCCAGGTGCTTTGACCGAGTCGGGATGCCCGTCTAAAGTTGGTTAACTGGGTCAGGACGCCCATCTATAGTTGGTTGACTGGGTGGAGACGCCCGTCCTGAATTGAAAAGTTCCAAAAATCACGTTTTTTGCCTCAATATTTGCTATTTTCTTGCACATTTCACATGAAACTTCCAAAATCATAAATACTGCAAAATTGTGTTAATATCATTCAATTAAGAACGATTTATCTCCAATTTTGCCCTAATTTATGTCTAAAAACATGCTAAAAAGTGCTATGATTTATGCATATCACTAAGTTATATATGTTTTGCATGTTGAAGTTGCATTCATTTTTCCGGAAAGTTCACCGGCTTAATTAATCTTTATGACTAAATATCTACTTGCTCTTTTAAACTAGATGAACGGTTATAGACAATTCCTAACCACGGTCTAATCATAACCTGTTTAGTTTAACAAGCCTTAATTTAGGATAAAAAAGCATTAAGGTCTGCCATATTAGGTGAAATGACTTATAGATCACCATGTTTGTTAGAGTAGTCTAATGAGGCTGAGTTTGGGTGTTTATGCCGGCGTTAGGGTGAGTGGCATGATTTCCTGAGTGACACAAGTTTTCATGGATACCTTTAACTCGAACCGTGAGTAGGGCTGTCAATGGCGATGGGGCGGTTTATCAGATAACTCAGATGTGGTGCACAAGTAAGATACAGTCTATATTTTCATTCTAGACCAATATATATCTAAAATACTCGAAGATAGGTCAATCAACATGTAAGAACAATAGAACATGCTTAATGAACTCGAGTCTTCTGTAGTAAGGATCACCAACTCATCAATGATTTTGATGAACGATTGTCTAACTAGATAATAAAATGAAAGTTAGGGCAAAGGATAGTTGCTACTAAGTCGTTACCACTTCCCTGGGAGTACGATATTTTATAAATTAAAATCATAGGTACTTTCTAATAGATTAGCTACACGATAGGTACTATGTCTTAGGTTCTGATTGATTAAGTGATAAACATAGATGCTAAAAGTGACAATTAGTAAGTCTCCATCCTTAATTATTCAAAATCGATATAAGGTAATAAAAACCTATCATTTAGCATACCAATTGGAATTTTACACACCAGGTGGCATAGGACACTTTGCATTTAAGTGCCTTAAGAAAATTGAAGATGAAAATGATGATCATTCTTTTAAGAGAGCTGAAAAGAGGTTTGATTCGAGGAGTAAGGAGAAAACTTACTCTAAGTCAAATGGAAATACATCCTATAGAAAGAGAAACTATGATGCGTTTCGATTGGTATGCTAAAAGATAGGCTTTATTTACCTATGTTGATTATGAGTAATTAAGGACTGAGTCTTACTAACTGTCATTTTAGCATTCAATTGTTGTCACTTAATCAATCAGAACCTAAGGCAGAGTATCTATCGTGTAGCTAGTTCTTGGAAAGTATTTACGATTTTAATTTATTAATATCGTACTCCCGGGGAACTAGTAACGACTTAGTAGTAACTATCCTCTTACCCTAACTCTTATCTTATGATCCAGTTATGCAATCGTTCATCAATATCTTTGATGAGAGGGTGATTCATTCTCCACTAGGTTTAAGTCTATTTAAGCCTAAAAGTGTTTTACAGATAATTGTCCTGATTCTATGTTATACTGTTCCTACATGTTGATTGACCTATCTTCGAGTATTTTAGATATATCTTGGCCTGGATTGCAACTATGTTCTGAGTCTAAAGGTGTACCACATCTGAGTCACCTGATAAACCGCCCCATCGCCATTGACGGCCCTACTCACGGTTCGAGCTAAAGGCATCCATGAAAGCCCTATGTCACTTAGGGGATCATGCCGCTCGCCCTAACGCCGGCATAAAGACACAACTCAGCCTACTTAGACTACTCTAACAAACAGGGTGTTCTGTAGGTTATTTTATCTAATATGGCAGACACCAATGCTTCCTAAATTGATACCTGTTAAACTAAACAGGTTATGAATAGAACGTGGTTAGGATTTGTCTATAACCCTACATTTAGTTTAAAAGAAACTACATTAAACATGCAAACATAATGAATATTAAGCAGGTGGCCATTTCCGGAAAATCATAAGAACTTCAACATGTATAACAAATACTCATAAAATCATAATCCAATATACATAATCAATATTTGGACGAACACAGTACAAATATATAAAGAGAGGGATAGGGGGACTGATGCCATAAAGAATTCACCCTTTACTTAGTCTCGCCGATGGAGCAACTGCTTGTATATGTTGTACTGCTCGAACCGACTCTACTCGACAGAACCTTCGGAGGACGCTTCCTCAGCCTAGTAGTTGGACTTTACCTTAATACCCAGCTTAAGCCCATCCCTGTGGACTGACTCTTCGAACGCCTAGGGCCCTCTTAGGATCTCCTAACGAAATCCCGGGTATTCTATGAATACCAGAAACGAACCTATTTATTGTATCCTAGGATCTGAGACTAATTCTCAGAAACAAAGAAAATGAGATACTATCTAAGAAAAATAAACTTCTACTGAACCCGAGTCTCTAAGTGACTTATGTACTCGAGAAAAATGTACACTTCAAGTCACTAAATGACTCAGATAGAGTGGAGAGGAATGATTTCAACTGAGGAAGGCTTGTTGTATTTATAACAGCTTTCGGGAGTGAATGTTTCCAAGAATTTCGATGTGGGACTTTGACTAGGTATTTGGGATGCCCGTCCTGGATTGGGACGCCCGTCCTGGATTGGGACGCCCGTCCCGACCTCTTGACCAGGTCAGGACGGCTGTCGCTAGTCCTGGTCTGTTGACCAGGTCAGGATGCCCATCCTGATTCGGGATGCCCACCCCGACGTCTAAATTCCTGAAAAATTGCGTTTTGCCCCGAAATTTGCCATTTTCTTCTACTTTTCACCTCACACTTCCAAAATCACAAAAATTGTGAAATTGAGTTAATAACAATCAATTAAGACCGATTTTTTATCAATTTCACCCTAAATCATGCCTAAAAACATGCTAAAAATGTGATATGATTTGTGCATATCATATAACCCCACACTTAGCTTTTTGCTTGTCCTCAAGCAAAGTTTATCTGAAGTTAGTGATTTTAAATCATATGTGCAGTCACTTAAATTTCCTAGTCATGTTTTTATTCCATAAATTACTGAAACAATTCACAACACAGGTCTGACTGGTTAGGCTGCTATGAGAAGGTCTCAAATGTCTCTAGTAGATTATTATAATCAAGTAGGTTTAATAACTTAACAACTAGATTGAACTCTTCTCTCAGTCACAAGGTCTTCCTGATGTGTAGTGTGTGTACTAGTCTAGACTAGATAGTCAACACAATATACTCTCGTCTTAACTACTACTAGATAACACTTCGACCCGTCGCTAGACATACTAACAACAGACAACTTTCTGAGTTCTGAGCCTTGGTGATCAGATTTTTAATTATTTAGCATTTATTGATTTTTTTCTTTTATAGATTTTTTCAGGGTATTTTGAGTCTGCTTTAACACGTCAACTTGACCTACCAATGTAGCGAGTCCCACTCCGATGACTCCCAGACCTACACGACCTTATGGCATCAGGCTTTAAGTTCCCCTAAGGAGTGGTGCTCGAGTAGCAAAGGCCGCTAGCAAACTACCCTATTTAATTAACTCTCTTTTTTTTTCTTTTCATTTTCAGCTCAGAGCCTCATCTAGTCATTCTAATTGCCAATACATCCTCAACTGATCTCATCTTATGTAGTTAAGTTTTGAAAAGGTAATTGGCTGAGGTCTCTAATCCAGACTAAGTTGTGCTCAATTATCAGGAATTCCCTATTCCTAATCAATAAGTTCAAAATAGTCATCACATTGTCTCCTACTAATCATAACATTCTACACACATATCATAGACATCATCAGTATTTTACCAATCATACAGCATTTTGAAGTCTGAAAGAATGAAAATTTTTGAAAATTTTTGGAAGGTGCACCGTGCACTGCTACCCCACACTTAAGTCTGACAATGTCGTCAGTGTTCATGCATTTCTAATTTACCCCACACTTATTTGAAAACAAAAAAAACAAAAAACAAAACAAAAAAATTCTTACTCCACACTTATTTGACGAACTAAGGGTAAGAAGGAAAATAAAGCAATGAAATGAATAACAAATAACAAAACATGAAATAAAATGAAAGAAATACTCCCTTATTCTGCGAAGTCAACAATCTGCTCGGACAAGTCAAAAGGCTCTCTGTAAATCTTTAAGCATTGTCCGTTCACTTTTTGAGTAGTGCCGTCAGAATCCATGATGACACATGCTCCGAAAGGTGATACTTCCGTGATGGTGAACGGGCCTGACCAACAGCTACGCAACTTTACTGGGAAAAATTTGAAACGTGAGTTGTATAGCAATACCTTATCTCTTGGTTCAACATTCTTCTGGGCTCTGAGTCGCCTGTCATGCTGGAGTTTACTTGTCATCTTGAATTGATGTGAGTTTTCATAGGCTTTGAGCCTCCACTCATCCAATTCGTTGAGTTGTAGAATCCGGTGTTCCTTAGTTAAGTTATCGTCGAGATTGCATTTTTGCACTGCCCAGTAAGCTCTGTGTTTAAGTTCAACCGGAAGGTGGCATGCTTTTCCATAGACTAGTCCATAAGGTGAGAACCCCGTAGTGGTCTTGTATGCTGTACGGAAGGCCCATAATGCATCATCCATTTTTATGGCCCAATCCTTACGGTTAACACCCACAGTCTTTTCTAGGATTCTCTTTATTCCCCTATTGGTTACCTCAGCCTGCCCATTGGTTTGAGGATGGTAGGCTATGGAAAAACGATGCTGAACTCCGTATTGCTGAAGTACCTTCTGCAATTGAGAGTTGCAAAAGTGCGTACCTCGGTCACTAATTAGGGCTTTCGGACATCCAAATTTGGCAAAAATCTGCTTAAGGAATCTGCATACGACTCTAGCATCATTAGTAGGTAGGGCCTGTACCTCAGGCCATTTTGAAAAATATTCTACAGCTACTATGATGTACTTCTTACCAAAAGAGGGAGGAAAGGACCCATAAAGTCTATACCCCATATGTCAAATATCTCTACACTTTGAATTACCTGTTGGGGTAGACTGTCTCGAGAAGATATGGTTCCAGCTTTCTGACAGGCATCGCACGATCCTGTGAACGCTACAGCATCTTTGAATATGGTAGACCAGTAGAAGCCCGCTTCTAATACTTTTCGGGCGGTATTAGCTACAGCTAAGTGACCGCTTGTTGGTCCGCAGTGACAATGTTCCAGAATTTGGAAACCTTCTTCTTGAGAGACACATCTCCTGATCATCTGATCTGCACATATTCGAAATAGAAAAGGATCTTCCCAATAGTAATATTTCAGGTCAGCAAAGAATTTTCTTCTTTGTTGAGCAGTGATATCACTAGGGAGAGTCTGAGCTGCCAAGTAATTTGCTATATCTGCAAACCAAGGGGGTGAGAAAATAGCAAACAATGCACATAGATTCTCATCCGGAAATTTATCAGATATAATTGATTCATCAATAGCTTATAGGGTCAGATTCTCTAGCCTGGACAAGTGGTCTGCGGCTAAGTTTTCTGCCCCTTTCTTATCCCAAATTTCTATGTCGAATTCTTGAAGCAATAAAACCCATCTGATTAATCTTCGCTTTGCGTCGGTTTTATTGAACAAGTACTTTAATACAGAATGATCAGTATAAATAATAGTTTTAGACAGGACTAGATAAGATCAAAATTTGTCAAATGCATATACTACTGCTCATAATTCCTTCTTTGTCATAGTTTAATTTTCCAGAGCATCAGTTAAGGTTTTACTAGCATAATATATTACCTGAAATTTCTTATCATGTCTTTGTCCTAAAACAACTCCTACTACATAGTCACTAGCATCACACATAAGTTCAAAAGGTAGACTCCAGTCAGGTGACATCATGATAGGTGCAGTAGTTAAAAGTTCCTTAAGTCTATTAAAAGCTTTTACACATTTTTCATCAAAGACGAATGGAACATCTTTTCCGAGTAAATTGGTCAACGGCCTGGCTATTAATGAGAAATCTTTTATAAACCTACGATAAAAGCCAGCGTGTGCCAAAAAACTTCTGACGGCTCTCACATTCTTGGGTGGAGGCAGTTTTGAAATAACTTCAATTTTGGCCTTATCTACTTCCATACCTAGGTGTGAGATCTTATGTCCTAAAACGATTCCCTCTTTTACCATGAAGTCGCATTTTTCCCAATTTAAAACCAAGTTAGATTTTATACAACATTTCAACATTAATTCCAAGTTCTTTAGACAAACCTCAAATGAATTACCAAAAACAGAAAAGTCATCCATGAATACTTCCATAGATTTTCCTAACATGTCCTCAAAGATAGCAGTCATACAACGTTGAAATGTAGCAGGTGCATTACACAAACCAAAAGGCATCCTTCTATATGCAAATGTTCCAAAAGGGCATGTGAAAGTAGTTTTATGCTGGTCCTCAGGGGAAATAGGAATTTGAAAATAACCAGAAAACCCATCAAGAAAGTAGTAAAACATATGTCCAGACTATCTTTCTAACATTTGGTCAATAAAAGGAAGGGGGAAGTGGTCTTTTCGTGTGGCCGTATTTAGTTTCCTATAGTCTATGCATACACGATGACCAGTTACAGTTGTCGTAGGGATTAGTTCATTATGTTCATTCCTGACAACTGTTATACCGCCTTTCTTAGGTACTACCTGCACCGCGCTTACCCACTCACTACCTGAGATAGAGTAGATAAGTCCTGCATCTAACTGTTTGATTACTTCTTTCTTAACAACATCACACACATTAGGATTCAACCTCCTTTGAGGTTGCACACATGGCTTATACTCATTTTCTAGAAGAATCTTATGCGAGCAAAAGCTTGGATTAATACCCGGAATGTTTGCAATTTTGTAGGCAAAGGTTCTTCTATACTTTCTGCACATGTCCACGGTCAGCTTCCGTTGTTATGCAGTCAGATCAGCTGCAAGAATAATGGGAAGTTTCTTGTTGTCGTCTAGGAATTTATAGCACAGATAAGTGGGTAGTTCCTTCAGTTCCAACTCTGGTGGATCTTCAAACGAAGTATGTTCTTTCTTCATCTCATCATCACCTATCTCAGTGAAACTATCAGAAGTAATTTCATATTCAGAAGAGCTAAGTTCAGTCTCCTCTAATTCTAGGGAGTCCTCACTCAGGACTTGATAGTTTGAGCATAGGTCTGTCACGTTAACTGCAATCAAGTGTTCAATAGCATCCACACAAAAACAAGTATCATCTAAATGCATGGGATACCTAAGGGTCTCATTCAGATCAAAAGTGATGTCCTCATTACCTACCCTTAACTTGATTTGACCATTACTGGCGTCTATTAATCCTTTTGAGGTAGCTAGAAATGGTCGACCTAGGATCAGGGGAACTCCTCCTTCCCCATTCATATCCATGACAACAAAGTCCACAAGGAACACAAATTTTCCGACCTTTACTAAGAGATCTTCAATTATTCCTTTGGGGATTTTGACTGTCCTATCTGTAAGTTGTATGCACATCCTAGTCGTTTTCAAATCATGCAATCCTAATTTATCAAATAAACTAGATGGCATGAGATTAATACTAGCTCCTAAGTCCGCTAATGCTTGCATGTTAGTAATATTTCCAATTGTACATGGCTAGGTAAAACAACCAGGATCTTTCTGTTTAGACTACAGTTTATTCAACAAAACCGCCGAACACTCTTCATTAAGAACCACCTTGTCCATGTCAAATTTTCTTTTATTACTAACAACTTCTTTTAAAAACTTAGCATACTTTGGCATTTCAGAAATAACATCAAGTAAAGGCAAATTAACATGAATCTAACTAAAATTCTTAAGAAACTTTTCAAATTGCTCCTTATCTTTATTGTGCATAAGTCTGGCAGGGCAAGGTACTTTTGGCCGGTACTCAGGAATAAACTCTGTCTTCCCTTTCCTTGCTACTTCGATTTCGACATCCGTCGGCGTTGGATCCTTGGAGCCTTCTTCTGGTTCCTGCACAAGAATAGGAGGATCAGATGGTTTGGACGGAGATGGAGATAGAACTTTACCAGATCTTAGAGTGATGGTCTTGCATTCAGTTTGGGGGTTGGTCTCAGTGTTGCTTGGTAGCGTTCCCTGGGACATGTGAGAGAGATGGGTGGATAGCTGACCCATTTGTCTCTCCAAGGTTTGTATAGAAGCTTGTGTATTTCTGACTGTTTGCTTGGTCTGCTTCTGTCTGTTCTCATTCTGCTGGATTCTTTCTGCATGAGCTTCCTAGACCTTCCTGTTAGACTCTATCATTTCCTTGTTAGAGTCGGCAATGCTTTTCAGCATGTCCTTGAATTCTTGCATGGGGTCAGTTGGAACGATGTAGTTCCTAGGTGCAGGTAGAGCGACTTGCTGGTTCTGCGGATATGGCAGTTGTTGAGGCACCCTTTTTTGGAAGTTAGCAGTCCTGGAATTATTTCTCCAACTGAATCCCGAATGGTTCTTCCAAGTAGGATTGTAGGTATTTCCTATAGGACCAGAGTTCACTGCATCCACTTGTTCCATATCCTCTGGAATAGTCAATATTCCATTACCATAACAATCTCCACTAAAATGCGGTCCTTGGCAAAATTCGCAGACTTGATACACTGACTGAACGCTTTTCCCTTGTTGGAAAGCATTCAGTTGATTAGTAATGCTGGCCTTCAGTGCCTCAAATTAATCATCAGTGGAGGCGAGGGCCGCATTTATTGGTTGCTTCTTAGCTCGGCCACTTGTGCTCCAGTTCTTGCTATTCCTATAGAGCCTCTCTAGAGCGTTTCTAGCAGCTACATCACTCATTCCATTGAAACCGCTCTGGGGATTGTGTCCATCAAGAACTTGTTTACCCATGTTTGTCATACCCCCGTAGAATTACTGGATCAGCAATGCTTCGGTAAGTCCATGTTGGGGGCAGAGCCTGAGTAGCTCCTTGAATCTGTCCCAAGCTTCAATCACTGTCTCATCAACAGCTTGAGTAAACCTGGACAGAGCCCTTCGATATTCTAGGACCCTTGCTGCAGAGTAGTACTCTTCTAGGAAGGCTTTGCTTAACTCGTCCCAAGAGGTGATGGAGTTAGTAGGTAGCTGGGCCAACCATCTCTTAGCTCTATCCCTCAGTGAGTAGGGAAAGAGGTTTAGTTTGGTTACTTCTGCAGCATGATCTCCCTTGAGGCCTTCGCAGAGAGAAGAGAAATCAGATAAGTGTTCTAGCGGATTCTTGGCTGCAGTTCCTCCAAACTGAACCCGATTAATAATCAATTGGATCACATTAGGTTTAAGATCATAGAGAGGGTTTCCAGGGATTTGGATGGCGGATGATACTGGAACAGTCAGTGGCTGGATGTAGGATTCGAGGGGAGGTCTTTCAGCAGCCATCTCTGTTCTTCGCCTGTTAGCTGTACGGATGAGACATTCAGGATTCTCAACTAGGGTTTCAAGGTTAGCTACTGAACTTTGAGTTATGCAACTACAGAGAACAATACGTTTAAGCCTGAGCAAACTGGTTAGTGGAGTTACACGGAAAGTGAAAAATTAGAAGAATTCGGAAAGAGAAAACAATTTATACAAGAGATAGGAAAAAGAACAACTCACCATTGAACAAGAAAAATACAATTTTTTTCGGGTTTTGAATTTTTCAACATTTGTTTTCGAAAGCAGTTAAATTTCCTCAATATGGTTTTAGAATAATTTTCTAAAATTTGATTATCCTAAATGTCTTAATTTTAGATAATGTATAAAATTAATTAGTTATGATAACCCTATATTTCGGAAGTTGATTGTCTAACTAGCATAAAATAAGTGTAGGTCTAAAGACTAGGTTACTACCGTTACCTATCATAAGTCTCTAGAATTTCGATCAGAAATCCTAAATTCATTATGATATGTCCCCGACAATGGCGCCAAAAATCTTATGCGTTTCGATTGGTATGCTAAAAGATAGGCTTTATTTACTTATGTTGATTATGAGTAATTAAGGACTGAGTCTTACTAACTGTCACTTTAGCATTCAATTGTTGTCACTTAATCAATCAGAACCTAAGGCAGAGTACCTATCGTGTAGCTAGTTCTTGGAAAGTATCTACGATTTTAATTTATTAATATCGTACTCCCAGGGAACTGGTAACGGCTTAGTAGTAACTATCCTCTTACCCTAACTCTTATCTTATGATCCAGTTATGCAATCGTTCATCAATATCTTTGATGAGAGGGTGATTCATTCTCCACTAGGTTTAAGTCTATTTAAGCCTAAAAGTGTTTTACAGATAATGTCCTGATTCAATGTTATACTGTTCCTACATGTTGATTGACCTATCTTAGAGTATTATAGATATATCTTGGCCTGGATTGCAACTATGTTCTGAGTCTAAAGGTGTACCACATCTGAGTCACCTGATAGACCGCCCCATCGCCATTGACGGCCCTACTTACGGTTCGAGCTAAAGGCATCCATGAAAGCACTATGTCACTTAGGGGATCATGCCGCTCGCCCAAACGCTAGCATAAAGACACAACTCAGCCTACTTAGACTACTCTAACAAACAGGGTGTTCTGTAGGTTATTTTATCTAATATGGCAGACACCAATGCTTCCTAAATTGATGCTTGTTAAACTAAACGGGTTATGAATAGAACGTAGTTAGGAATTGTCTATAACCCTACATTTAGTTTAAAAGAAACTACATTAGACATGCAAACATAATAAATATTAAGCAGGTGGCCATTTTCGGAAAATCATAAGAAGTTCAACATGTATAACAAATACTCATAAAATCATAATCCAATATACTTAATCAATATTTGGATGAACACAGTACAAACATATAAAGAGAGGGACAGGGGGACTGATGCCATAAAGAATTCACCCTTTACTTAGTCTCGCCGATGGAGCAACTGCTTGTATATGTTCTACTGCTCGACCCGACTCTGCTCGACAGAACCTTCGGAGGACGCTTCCTCAGCCTAGTAGCTGGACTTTACCTTAATACCCAGCTTAAGCCCAGCCTTGTGGACTGACTCTTCGAACGCCTAGGGCCCTCTTAGGATCTCCTAACGAAATCCCGAGTATTCTATGAATACCAGAAACGAACCTATCTATCGTATCCTAGGATCTGAGACTAATTCTCAGAAACAAAGAAAATGAGACACTATCTAAGAAAAATAAACTTCTACTGAACCCGAGTCTCTAAGTGACTTATGTACTCGAGAAAAATGTACACTTGAAGTCACTAAATGACTCAGATCGAGTGGAGAGGAATGATTTCAATTGAGGAAGGCCTGAGGTATTTATAGCAGCTTTCTGGAGTGAATTTTTCCAAGAATTTCGATGTGGGACTTTGACCAGGCATCCGGGACGCCCGTCCTGGATTGGGACACCCGTCCCGGCCTGTTGACCAGGTGAGGACGGCCGTCCCGAGTCCTGGACGCCCGTCCTGGCCTGTTGACCAGGTCAGGACGCCCACCCCGACATCTGAATTCCTGAAAAATCGCGTTTTTGCCCCATAATTTGCCATTTTCTTCTACTTTTCACCTAACACTTCCAAAATCACAAAAACTATGAAATTGAGTTAATAACATCAATTAAGACTGATTTCCTATCAATTTCACCCTAAATCATGCCTAAAAACATGCTAAAAATGTGATATGATTTATGCATATCAAACTACATGAGCAAGAAGTACATGAAAATTTCAGATAACGATAGTGATTCATATTCAAGTGACATTTACGATTCAGAAGATGAAGAAAATCTTATGGTTATAAAAGTTAATTCTACTTGTGAGGAAGAACAATCTGAAGAAGAAATAGAAGGTAAAATTAATTTGAAACTTGAACTTGAAGGTGCTCTTAATGAATTGAGGAAACAAAGAAAGAAAGCCAAATGAGCCACTGCTGCAATGAAAGATATACAATCTATTGCTGAGAGATTTGAAGATGAGAAGATAGTCCTTGAAGAGAAAGTGCATCAGCTCGAGCAAGAACTTGGTAAATTACAAAGTGAGGCTACTAATTTACAAAATTCTGAAGATATACTATCTATGATCAATGTTGAGAAAGAAATGCTTGAACAAGAAAACAAGATCTTGTTAGAGAAAGTTGAAGAGTTAACTTTCAAACTTGAAGAACAAGTGAAGATAAATGATGACATGGCCACTGAATTGGTTGCAAAAGCAAAACAAGTGGAAACTCTTGAATAGAAAGAAAAGAACACAATGAAAACATTTTTGGAATCATCATTTGTTTCACCTTGTGGAGAAAGTTCTAATATGTCAAATGATGAAGCTAGAAATAAGTCTTCAATGAAGCTAAAGAAGTGCATTGAAATGCAAAGGCCACATTCAATGGAAAAACAAGGTTTGGGGTTGAAGAAAACATCATACCATTGATGGATGAAAACAGTGGGAAGACAAAAGTGGTTCATCCAACATTTGATATATCTGATTCCAATACTACAAAGGAAGAAAATAGAGAGGTACAACAGAAAATTAATGGAAATCAATCTCTTAAATTTCAGTTTGGAAGACATAGTAGTTTTATGAGGTTCAATGGGTATTGTTTCAGTTGTGGTAAGTATGGACATCGAGCAATTGTTTGAAGAAACAAGAACAGATCACAAGCTGGTTCATATCCATTTTTGAGGTAGTTTGGTAATTGGTTTGGGTATAATTATCAAAACAGAGGAAGATGGGAAAATCATTTTTTTCAACATGTAAAACAAGATTCAAGACCTTTTACTACAAGAAGGATTCACCCACACATGAGAAGAATGAAATCTGCTACATCATTTTCTTATCCTTTGAACAACAGTTTCCAAACTTTGGATGAAAATGTTATTGAGTGTGAAAGATGCAACTTGATAGGTCATTGGGTTGTAGAATGCATGACCATTCTGCCCAACCAAATTCCAAGACAAGTCAATCTGAATAATCAAGAAGGGAGAGGATATTTTAAGGGAAAGAAGTGTACAGAAAAGTGGAAAGGACTGAACAAGCAAATGTTGTAGAAATTGCTTTGAAGACCAAAACAAAAGGAGCATCATGGTTCATGGATAGTGGTTGCAATTCTCATATGATAGGAGATAAAAAGCTTCTGAAGAACACACAAGATGTTGATAAATGCTTTGTGAAATTTGCTGATAAAAGTGGTCTAAAGATTAAAGGCTTGGGTGAAGCTACTTTTTGAAGTGAAAAGCTATGTTCTAAAGAAGTTTTATTTGTTAATGGACTCAAGTATAATTTGATGAGTGTGAGTCAATTTTGTGATTGTGGACATGAAGTATTATTTACACAACAAGGCTGCATTGTGAAGAGTTCCAAGAATGATGAGATTGTTGTAAAAGGAACAAGGAACAAGAAGGACTTGTATCTCATTGATGAGACAGAAAATACTTGCTTGTTGTCTAGTTCAGATGAAAATACACTATGGCACAAGAGATTGGGATACATCAATCAGAAAAGCATGAGAGAACTTGTGAAGAACAAAATTGTTAGAAATTTGCCTGAATTAAAGAGAGACAAAGATTCAATTTGCTCTACATGTCAGAAAGGAAAAATGGCCAACACTTCTCACAACTTGAAAGAGCACAATTCAAAAGGAGTACTTGATCTAATTCATTTAGATAATTGTGGTCCAATGAGACATAATGGCACAAATGGAGAAAAGTATTTCATATTGTTTGTAGATGACTTCACTAGAATGATGTGCATCATGCACATTAAACACAAGAATGAAGCTCTTGGCTGTTTCAAAAGGTACTTGAGATTAACACAAAATCAGCATGACAAAAAGATCAAGGTGTTAAGAACTGATAATGGCAAGGAGTTTACCTCACATGAGTTTGAAGCCTATCTTGAGAAGCATGGTGTTAAACATCAAGTTTCAAGTGTTCGGACTCCTCAACAGAATGGAGTGGTAGAAAGGAAAAATAGAACAGTAGTAGAAATGGCTCGTTCAATGATGATTGAAAACAAAATCTCACACAAATTCTGGAAAGAGGCAGCTGTACATGTGCAAAATAGAGCACTATTGTGACCACACTCCATGAAGACACCTTTTGAGCTTTGGTATGGAAGAAAGCCAAATGTAAAGTACTTTAGAGTTTTTGGCAGCAAGTGTTTTATCAAGAACAAAGTTCAAGCTCTAGGAAAATTTGAAGATAGAGCTGATGAAGGTATCTTTCTTGGCTATTCTAGTAAAAGTAAAGCATATCATGTCTACAATAAAAGATTTCAAAAAGTTATTGAATACTTTTTGAAGAAATTTGATTGTCGATGATAGTGACATGGAACTTGATGAAGAAGAAGAAGAAATGAAAAGTGAGCATGTTGTTGAAGATTCTGAAATTAGTAGTGATGAGTCACTTTATCAAAATAGGAGAAGCATAAAGAACTCCAACAAAAACAATTGGACTAGTGAACAGTTGGCAAACTCCAAATAGTGTGAAATTGGTGATTTTAACATTATTGGAGATCCCAAAGCACCAATGAAAACAAGAAGGCAATTTCAGAATATGTGTGCTACTTCCTTAATTTGACAAATAGAGCCACTCACTGTTGAGGATGCTCAAAATGATGCAGCATGGATAGATGATATGAATGAAGAGTTGGATCATATTGAAAAGAATAACACTTGGGAATTGGTAGAGAGGCCATCTAACAAAAACATCATTGGTACCAAGTGGGTTTTCAGAAACAAGTTAATTGAGGATGGAAAAGTTGTTCAGAATAAAGCAAGATTAGTATGCAAGGGGTACTCACAAATTGAAGGAGTTGATGTAGATTGGTGTGTTCCGATTGGTATGCTAAAAGATAGGATTTATTTAACTATATTGATTATTAATAATTAAGGACGGAGTTTTACTAATTGTCACTTTTAGCAATATTGGTTGTCACTTAATCAATCAGAACCTAGGCAGAGTACCTATCGTGTAGCAAGTTATTTGGAAAGTATATACGATTTTAATTTATTATTATCGTAATCCTAAGGAATTTGTAACGGCTTAGTAGCAATTATTCTTTAACCCTAATATCTATGTATTCATTCAATTAACCAATCTTCCATCAATAACTTTGATGGAGTTGTGATCCCATTCACACATAACACACAAGTAATTTAGCATGCAAGATTATCAATTAAACATGAGTTCTGATGTATGTTGTATTGTTTATACATGTTGATTGACCTATCTTCGAATATTTTAGATATATCTTGGTCTAGAATGAAATTATGTACTGTATCTTGCATGTGTACCACATCTGTGTTACTTGATAAACCATCCTACCTTAATGATGGCCCTACTCACGGCTTGAGTTAAAGGTATCCATGAAAACCTATGTCACTCAAGAATTCATGCCACTCACCCTAACACCGGCATAGAGAACAAACTCAGCCTCATTAGACTACTCTAACAAACATGGTGATCTATAAGTTATTTCACCTAATATGGCAGACCTTAATGTTTTTTTATCCTAAATTAAGGCCTGTTAAACTAAACAGGTTATGATTAGACCGTGGTTAGGAATTGTCTATAACTGTTCATTTAGTTTAAAAGAGCAAGCAGAACCTTCGGAGAACGCTTCCTTAGACTAGTAGTAATTACTTTACCTTACATCCTGGGCTTAAGTAATGCTCTGTTGACTAGCTCTTCACTCACCTAATGCCCTCTTAGGATCTCCTAACGAAATCCCGGGTATTCTATGAATATAAAAAATTAACCCTATCTAATCGAATTCTAAGAACCTAAGAGGAATACTCAGGAAACAAAGAAAACGAGACACTGACTCTCTTTTATTGCTAATATACTCGGGTGAGTGCAGAAAGATACACATGAGCCATTAATTGACTCATATCGAGTGATGAGGAATGCACTCGAAGCTACTGAATGACTTGTATTCAGTGGTGAGGGATGATTTCAACTGAGGAAGGCCTGGGGTATTTATTGCAGGTGAAAGGAGTGAATTTCTCTTGGAAATTTGATGTGGGACTTGTATCTGTCACTCAGAACACCCATCCCTAGTCTGTTGATCGGGTCAGGATGCCCGTCCCGGTGCTTTGACCTAGTCGGGATGCCCGTCCTGAACTGAGAAGTTCCAAAAATTGCATTTTTGCCTCAATATTTGCTATTTTCTTGCACATTTCACCTGAAACTTCCAAAATCACAAATTCTGCAAAATTGTGTTAATATCAATCAATTAAGGTTGATTTGGTTCCAATTTCGTCCTAATTTGTGCCTAAAAACATTGAAAAAGTGATATGATTTGTGCATATCATAGATGAAACTTTTGCACCAATGGCTAGATTGGAGGCAATCATAATGTTTCTTGCTGTTGCAATTTCTAGAGGTTACATTATTTTTCAAATGGATGTCAAATCAACATTTTTGAATGGTAACTTGAATGAAGAAGTCTACATAGAGCAGCATGATGGTTTTGTACTTGGAAATGATGAGAACAAGGTGTGTCTTTTAAAGAAAGCACTTTATGGATTGAAACAAGCACCTAGAGCATGCTATTCAAGACTGGATGCTTATTTGAAGAAGTTAAATTTCAAGAAGGGCAGTGTGGACAGTAATCTATATGTATTGAATGGAAAAGATGGATAACTTGTGATTGTAGTGTATGTTGATGACATTATTTTATGTGGTAACAAATTAAGCCTTTGTCAAGACTTTGCCTCAAAGATGCAAAGTGAATTTGAGATGTCCATGATTGGGGAGTTATCCTACTTCCTAGGGATGCAAGTTTTACAAAGGAAAGATGGTTTATTTGTGTCACAAACTAAATATACCAAGGAAATATTGAAGAAGTTTGGTATGTTTGATTGTAAACCAGTAAGTACTCCTATGGCAGTGAATTGCAAATTGTGTAAAGATGAGAAAGGTTAAAGTGTGAATTAAAAGGCATATCGAAGCATGATTGGTAGTCTCCTGTATTTGACAGCCACGAGACTAGATATTATGCATTCAGCTTGTCAAGCCTCCAGATATCAATCTGATCCTAAGGAATCACATCTAATTGCAGTGAAAAGAATTCTAAGATATCTTAAGGGGACAACAGATTTTGGGTTGTGGTATCCGAGATCAAATAGTATTATTTTGAGGGCAATCACATACGTAAATTAGGCTGGAAATATTGATGACAGAAAATCTACTTCAGGGGGAGTTTTATTTTTGGGCAGAAAATGTGTATCATGGATAAGCAAGAAACAAGAATTCATTGCATTAAGCACTACTGAGGCAGAGTATATTGCTGCAACTTTAGCTTGTACTCAAGTTTTGTGGATGAGATGTCAATTACTAAATTTAGTTGATGAAGTGTCACTTCCCATCTCTATCTTTTGTGATAATAAGAGTGTCATTGATCTTACCAAGAACTCAGTTCAACACTCTAAAGCCAAACACATTGAGCTTCGTTATCATTTCATCAAACATAAAGTTGAAAAAGGTGAAGTAAAACTTGAGTTTGTGCCTAGTGGTGAGCAAGTGGCTAATATATTTACCAAACTACTCTCTCATGGTGTATTTGAGATTCATAGATTGCACCTGGGTGTGCAACATGCTCCTTCACTTTGAAATGGTAAGTCTCTTCTCTCTCACTCTTGCTTTTGGAATTATTGAGAGAAAATTCAAGAAAAACACTCTGCAACAATCCTCTCAAATCATGGAGAAAAGGTCTATTCTTATCACTCATTCTTGAAGCTTTTGAAGAATAGTTTTGGAGGATACATCAAAGAAAGTTTATTCATCAACTTGGAGGTGACAAATCATTCCTAATTTTCTTTCATGTGTTATACTATGTAAGGAAACTATGGGTTTCTTGAATTAGTTTGAAATATCATGTTGAACATTAAATTCTGGTCATATCTTTGGGGTATGTTTAGGATTTGTCTAACCTAAGTGGGTAGAGTAGGAAGTGATTCTACTTTTTATCTTAAGAAATTGTAATTGTGTGAGTAAGGAAGTGAGCCTTCTTTGTAGCTCTAGTGAAGAGCATTGTGATAAACAAGTAACTGGTGAAGTTGAAGTGAAAGGGTAGTGAACTCTATCACTGTGGATGTAGCCTACCTTGTTGGTGGTGAACCACGTAAATTGATTTTCTCTTTACTTTTATGCAAGTGTGTGTGTGTTAACATTGATATATGAACTAAAAGGACATCTCTCAATAAATGGATCACAATAGTTGAATTACACACAAACAATTGCTTGTGTTGCTGAAATTTTGTATAAATCTTTGTTGGGGTGCTAAAATCTACAAAAATAGTGTGCTGAATTTTTCAAAAGAGTTAAGCACTGATTCACCCCGCCCCTCTCAGTGCATTCCTTGGGCATAACACAATGCTTGAACGTTGTATAAAATCTAATTTGGTTTTGAACTGGGAAAAATGTCATTTCATGGTAAAAGAAGGAATTGTTCTAGGACATAAAATCTCACAGAAAGGAATGGAAGTAGATAAAGCTAAGATTGAAGTTATTTCAAAACTACCTCCACCCAACTCTATAAGATCCATTAGAAGTTTTTTGGGACATGCTGGTTTTTACAGGAGATTTATAAAAGATTTTTCTCTAATAGCCAGATCGTTGACCAATTTACTTAGCAAAGATGTTCCTTTCATTTTTGATGAAAAATGTTTGAAAGCTTTTAACAAACTTAAGGAATTATTGACTACTGCACCCATCATGACATCATCTGACTGGAATTTGCCTTTTGAATTGATGTGAGATGCTAGTGATTATGCAGTAGCAGTTGTTTTGGGACAGCGACATGATACGAAATTTCATGTGATATACTATGGTAGTAAACTTTGACTGCCGCTCAAGAGAACTACAACACTTGATGCGTTCCGACTGGTATGCTAAAAGATAGGTTTTATTTACCTATGTCGATTATGAGTAATTAAGGACTGAGTCTTACTAACTGTCACTTAGCATTCAATTATTGTCACTTAATCAATCAGAACCTAAGGCAGAGTACCTATCGTGTAGCTAGTCTGTTGGAAAGTATCTACGATTTTACTAAGTTAAATATCGTACTCCCTAGGGAAGTGGCAACGGCTTAGTAGTAACTAGCCTTTTATCCTAACTACTATCTTATGATCCAGTTATGCAATCTTCATCAATGACTTTGATAAGAGGGTGATCCATTCTCCACTAGGTTTAAGTCTAATTAATCCCAAAAGTGTTTTATAGATGAGGTCCTGATTCTATGTTATACTGTTCCTATATGTTGATTGACCTATATTCGAGTATTTTAGATATATCTTAGCCTGGATTGCAACTATGTTCTGTGTCTAAAGGCGTACCACATCCGAGGTTTCTAATAAACCGCCCTACCTTATTGACGGCCCTACTCACGGTTCGGGACGAAGGCATCCATGAAAGCCCTATGTCACTTCGGGGATCATACCGCTTGCCCTAGCCACCGGCATAATCGGACTCGGCTCGGCCTACCTAGACTACTCTTAACAAGCAGAGTGTTCAGCAGGTTATTTATCTAGCATGGCAGACACCAATACTAATTGATGCCTGTTAAACTAAACAAGTTTTGATTAGACCGTGGTTAGGAATTGTCTATAACCCTAACTTTAGTTTAAAACAGCACATTAGACATGCAGACATAGTGAATATTAAGCAGGTGGCTATTTCCGGAAAAAACATAACAACGTCAACATATAAAACAAATATTCATAAAAATCGTAATCTCGTATTCATAATCAATTTTTGGAACAACACAATAACAACATATAAGAGAGGGACATGGGGACTGATGCCATAAAGAAATCACCCTTTACGTAGTCTCACCGATGGAGCATACTGTTGTATTTGTCGTATTGCTCGCCCTGACTCTGCTCACCAGAACCTTCGGAGGACGCTTCCGCAGCCTAGTAACTGGGCTTTACCTTAATACCCAACTTAAGCCCAGCCCTGTGGACTGACTCTTCGAACGCCTAGAGCCCTCTTAGGATCTCCTAACGAAATCCCGGGTATTCTATGAATACCAGAAACTAACCTATCTATAGAAGCCTGAGATCTGAGACTATTTCTCAGAAACTAAAACAAGACACTAACAAGAAAGAAAACTGAGATCCGAGTCTCTGAGTGAGTTGTGTACTAGAGAAGTGTACACTGAAAACCACTTAATGACTCAGATCGAGTGGAGAGGAATGAATTCAACTGCTGGAGGCCTGGGGTATTTATAGCAGCTTTCCGGGGTGATTTTTCATCAAAAATTCGATGTGGGATTTGATCTGGGGGTTCGGGACGCCCATCTCGGATTGGGACGCCCGTCCTGAGCCTTTGACCAAGTCAGCATTTCCAAAAATTGTGTTTTTGCCCCAAAATTTGCTGTTTTCGTCTACTTTTCACCTGACACTTCCAAAATTATAAAAACTGTGAAATTAAGTAAATAATAAACAATTAAGATCAATTTAGCCTCAATTTCACCCTAAATCATATATAAAAACATGTTAAAAAGGTGATACGATTTTTGCGTATCATTACTACAGAAAAGGAATTACTAACTGTAGTATATGCTTTTGACAAATTTTAATCTTATTTAGTCTTGATGCAACTCACCAAGGCAACTATGGAGATGGAGACTTGAAGATGCCATTGGGTCCAATTACAAGGTCACACTCCAACAAGCTTAAAGCACAATTTCATAATTATGTTCAATCTTTGATTTCTCAAGAACTTCAAGAAATCACATTGGTCAAGCTTGGAGAAGAGTTTAAGGAGATACCAACATACTTATGCACATTAGAGCACTCAAGTCTTGAAGGCTAATAAATGGGCATAATTCAAGAAGATAAAGCCTTATTTTAGGCTATTTGTTTTAAGCCCAACGTTTTAAAAGGAAGGGCCTTGTTTGGGAGCATGTTTAAATTCTATTTTTAGTGGGCTTTTAAATTCTATTTTAGTGGGCTTTTATATTCTATTTTTAGTAGGCTTTACTAAAAGACTCAGCCCAACATGTCCATTGCAGAATTTAGGTCATCTTCTCCTCTATAAATAGAATAAGATGGGTCTGTTTTGAGGGAGGAGAGAAAATCGAAATTTGTGAGTTTTTTTGAGATTCATGCTTGTTTTACCTTAAGGATTGATTCAACTTATCGAGTAAGTAAACTTGTGGCGTTAATTCAATTCTCTTTCTCTTTGATTTTCTCTTTGTTACCATTTCCTTGCTGATTTGGGGGTGAAGAGATTCGGGGAGTTTAACAAGGGTTGATTGAGTTTAGATCAGGGACAATTTTTTATTCAGAGGTAATTCTTGCTCAGTTCTTTAATTTATTGTTGTATCATTTTTTGTATCAGAGCTAAGTTCAAATTCAATTTATATATCCTTTAAATTTCTGCTTATTTTTCATTATTATTGTCAGTTTCTCATTCAGTAAAAAAAAGTTGTGTTCTTTATCTCTGAATTTCAGACCTGAGATATATATATATATATATATATATATATAAGTGGTGGTCTTTATCTCTTAATTTTAGACCTGATATATAAAAAAAGGAACTTTCCAAAATATATGTGCCCACAAATCAGATTTCATTCCAAATTCGTCATCTCTTGCTTCTTTACATCATATTACATCTAGTTTTGTGACATCTTTCTTTCTTTAGGATTTATTTGTTTTCCAATGAATTAGGGTTGCTGATTTGCTTATTTGGTATTGTTTGATTGTTCCGGACAAGTAAAACTATTGCTTGAATCTAGAGTGGAAAAAGGCAGAAAATTGATATGAGTGAAACACGAGGGTTTCCAATCAAATTTGAGTGAAACACGTGAGGGAGTGTTTGTGAGGATTGCTAACAATGTTTTTTGCAGGTTTTATGGTGTGATTCCGACTGATATGCTAAAAATAGGTTTTATTTACCCTATATCGATTATGAACAATTAAGGACTTAGAATTACTAATTGTCACATTTAGCATCTATGTTGTCACTTAATCAATCAGAACCTAAGGCAGAGTACCTATCGTGTAGCTAGTCTATTAGAAAGTACCTACGATTTTAATTTAAGAAATTATCGTACTCCTAGGGAAGCAGTAACGGCTTAGTAGTAACTATCCTTTTACCCTAAGTCTCATTTTATTATCCAGTTATGCAATCATTCATCAATATCTTTTATGAGAGGTTGATCTATTCTACACTAGGTTCAAGTTTACTTAAGCATGCAAAAGTATTTTACGGACAGAGTTCTGATACATGTTATATTGTTCCTACATGTTGATTGACCTATCTTCGAGTATTTTAGATATATCTTGGTCTAGATTGCAATTATGTACTGATTCTACTTGTGTACCACATCTGAGTTATCTAATAAACCGCCCCATCGCCATTGATGGTCCTACTCACAGTTAGAGCTAAAGGCATCCATGAAAGTCCTGTGTCACTCAGGAGATCATGCCGCTCGCCCTAACGCCAACATAAACACACGAACTCAGCCAACTTAGACTACTTTAACAAACATGGTGATCTATAGGTTATTTCATCTAATATGGCAGACCTTAATGCTTCCGTCCTCACACAAAGCCCTAAATTAAGGCCTGATAAACTAGACAGATTATGATTAGACCGTGGTTAGGAGTTGTCTATAACCGTTCATCTAATTTAAAAGAGCAAATAGATATACAGTCATAATGATAGTTAAGCTGGTGTCCTTTATGGGAAAATGTAAATAGCTTCAACATGCATAACACATATTCATAATATCATAATCTAATATTCAAATAGGTCTTTGGACAAACACAGTACAAACATATAAAGAGAGGGACAAGGGGACCACCACCATAAAGTATTCACCCTTTATTAGGTCCGCTGATGAAGCAACTGCTTGTATATTCTGGACTGCTTGACCCGACTCTGCTCGACAGAACCTTCGGAGGACGCTTCCTCAACCTAGTAGCTATTGCTTTACCTTACGTCCCGGGCTTAAGCAAAGCCCTGTTGACTAACTCTTCAAACGCCTAGTGCTCTCTTAGGATCTCCTAACGAAATCCCAAGTATTCTATGAATATTAAAAATGAACCCTATCTAGTCATATTCTAAGATCTGAGACAGACTCTCAGAAACAGAGAACACGAGAAACTCTCGAATACTAAAAAAATCTATGATATGCACAAATCATATCACTTTTTTAGCATGTTTTAAGCACAATTTAGGGTGAAATTGGAGTTAAATCATTCTCAATTGACTGTTATTAACGCAATTTCGTAGTTTATGTGATTTTGGAAGCTTCAGGCGAAATATGCAAGAAAATGGCAAATTTCGGGCCAAAAATGTGATTTTCAGAAGTTCAAAAGTCAAGACGAGCATCCCAAGACCAGGACGGGCGTCTCGACTCGATCAAAGGCCCGGGAAGGGCATCCTGACCCTGTCAACAGGCTAGGACGGGCGTCCCGAGCCCCTGTACAGACTCCCACATCGTTTTCTACATAAAAAATCACTCAGTTCCCCTGCTATAAATACCCCAGGCCTTTCACAGTTGATTTCATTCCTCTCCACTTGAGATGAGTCATTCAGTGACTTCCAGTACACAGTTTTCTACTGTCTACAAGTCATTCAGTGATTTCAGGTGTTTTCTTTCGAGTAGATTTCTAGTTTTCAAGAGTGTCTCGTGTTCTTCGTTTCTGAGAGTCTGTCTCAGATCTTAGAATACGACTAGATAGGGTTCGTGTTTAGTATTCATAGAATACCCGGGATTATTTAGGAGATCCTAAGAGAGCACTAGGCGTTCGAAGAGTTAGTCAACATGGCTTTGCTTAAGCCCGGGACGTAAGGTAAAGTAATAGCTACTAGGCTGAGGAAGCGTCCTCTGAAGGTTCTATCGAGCAGAGTCAGGTCAAGCAGTCCAGGATATACAAGCAGTTGCTCTATCAGCGGACCTAATAAAGGGTGAATACTTTATGGCGGTGGTCCCCTTGTCCCTCTCTTTATATGTTTGTACTGTGTTTGTCCAAAGACCTATTTGAATATTAAATTATAATAATATGAATATGTGTTATGCATGTTGAAGCTATTGACATTTTTCCGGAAAGGTCACCAGCTTAATTATCATTATGACTGCATATATACTTGCTCTTTTAAATTAGATGAACGGTTATAGACAACTCCTAACCACGGTCTAATCATAACCTGTCTAGTTTATCAGGCCTTAATTTAGGGCTTTATGTGCGGACGGAAGCATTAAGGTCTGCCATATTAGATGAAATAACCTATAGATCACCATGTTTGTTAAAGTAGTCTAAGTAGGCTGAGTTCGTGTGTTTATGCCGGCGTTAGGGGGAGCGACATGATCTCCTGAGTAACACATGACTTTCATGGATGCATTTAGCTCGAACTGTGAGTAGGGTCGTCAATGGCGATGGGGCGGTTTATTAGATAACTCAGATGTGATACACAAGTAGAATCAGTATATAATTGCAATCTAGACCAAGATATATCTAAAATACTCGAAGATAGGTCATTCAACATGTAGGAACAATATAACATATATCAGAATACTGTCTGTAGAACACTTTTGTCTGCTTAAGTAAACTTGAACCTAGTGTAGAGGAATCAACCTCTCATTAAAGATTTTGATTAATGATTGCATAATTGGATAATTGATACGCGAAAATCGTATCACCTTTTTAGCATGTTTTTATATATGATTTAGGGTGAAATTGAGAGTAAATTGATCTTAAATGTTTATTATTTACTTAATTTCACAGTTTTTATGATTTTGGAAGTGTCATGTGAAAATTAGACGAAAACAGCAAATTTTGGGGCAAAAACGCAATTTTTGGAAATGCTGATTGGGTCAAAGGGTCAGGACGGGCGTCCCGAACCCGGGACAGGCGTCCTGAACCCCCAGTTCAAGTCCCACATCGAATTTTTGATGAAGAATCACCCCGGGAAGCTGCTATAAATACCCTAGGCCTCCAGCAGTTGAATTCATTCCTCTCCACTCGATCTGAGTCATTTAGTGGTTTCTAGTGTACACTTCTCCAGTACACAACTCACTCAGAGACTCGGATCTCAGTTTTCTTTCTTATTAGTGTTTTGTTTTAGTTTCTGAGAAATAGTCTCAGATCTTAGGCTTCTATAGATAGGTTCGTTTCTAGTATTCATAGAATACCCGGGATTTCGTTAGGAGATCCTAAGAGGGCTCTAGGCGTTCGAAGAGTCAATCCACAGGGCTGGGCTTAAGCTGGGTATTAAGGTAAAGCCCAGTTACTAGGCTGAGGAAGCGTCCTCCGAAGGTTCTGGTGAGCAGAGTCAGGGCGAGCAATACGACATATACAGCAGTACGCTCCGTAAGCGAGACTACGTAAAGGGTGATTTCTTTATGGCATCAGTCCCCATGTCCCTCTCTTATATGTTGTTATTGTGTTGTTCTAAAGATCTATTATGAATACGAGATTACGATTTTTATGAATAGTTTTATATGTTGACGTTGTTATGTTTTTCCGGAAATAGCCACCTGCTTAACATTCACTATGTCTCCATGTCTAATGTGCTCTTTTAAACTAAAGTTAGGGTTATAGACAATTCCTAACCACGGTCTAATTATAACCTGTTTAGTTTAACAGGCATCAATTAGTATTGCTGTCTGACATGCTAGATAAAATAACCTGCTGAACACCTTGTTTGTTAGAGTAGTCTAGGGTAAGTCGAGCCGAGTCCGATTATGCCAGCAGCTAGGGCAAGCGGTATGATCCCCGAAGTGACATAGGGCTTTCATGGATGCCTTCGTCCCGAACCGTGAGTAGGGCCGTCATTAAGGTAGGGCGGTTTATTAGAAACCTCGGATGTGGTACGCCTTTAGACACAGAACATAGTTGCAATCCAGGCCAAGACATGTCTAAAATACTCGAATATAGGTCAATCAACATATAGGAACAGTATAACATAGAATCAGGACTCATCTATAAAACACTTCTAGGATTAATTAGACTTAACCCTAGTGGAGAATGGATCACCCTCTCATCAAATCATTGATGAAGATTGCATAACTGGATCATAAGATAGGAGTTAGGATAAAAGGCTAGTTACTACTAAGTCGTTGCCACTTCCCTGGGAGTACGATATTTAACTTAATAAAATCGTAGATACTTTCCAACAGACTAGCTACACGATAGGTACTCTGCCTTGGTTCTGGTTGATTAAGTGACAATAATTGAATGCTAAGTGACAGTTAGTAAGACTCAGTCCTTAATTACTCATAATCAACATAGGTAAATAAAGCCTATCTTTTAGCATACCAATCGGAACTACATCAGATTTTTGGCGCCATTGCCGGGGAAATATCATAATGAATTTAGGATTATTGGCCACAATTCTGGAGACTTATGATAGGTAACGGTAGTAACCTAGACTTTTGATTTACACTTATCTTATGCTAGTTAGACAATCACTTTCCCAAATATAGGATTATCACAACTAATTAATTTTAGATAATATCTGAAATTAAGACACTTAGGATAATCAAATTTTAGAAGATTATTCTAAAACCATATTGTGGAAATTTATCTGCTTTCTAAATAAAATTCAAAATCCATAAAAATAATTTTTCTTACTTTCTTATTTTACTTTCCTATTTTTGTTATTTGTTATTTCTAACCAGACTTTGCACTCAGAGATGAAGGGAACAAGAGCCCAGGATATTCTGGACGAATTAGAAAATAACACTTTCCCAGAGATCCAAACAACTCTTGTTTCTCCCGAATATACTCCTGCTTCTCCCGAATATACTCCTGAATCCCCCGAATACACCCCGAAATCTCCTGAGTATACTCCTGCATCCCCCGCACCTAACAACCAACCACCTTCATCAGGACAGCACTAACAGTTCTCAATCAGCCTTGGCTGCCGGGTAGATGATATATCTCACAGGATAAGCGCTATGACTCAGACAATACCGGGCAGACTAAGACGGTCATATCAGGCTGTTCTAACCTTAAGTTCTGAAGTAACCCAACTAAGAACCACAATAGAACGCCAAAATGTGCAAATACTCCAAGAGATGTTGGAAATCTTAAAGGAACAAAGGAACCACCAGGAGGAGATGCGAAACATACAAGCAGAACTACAAGAGATGCGAAACATTCAGACAGAGCTACAGGAGATCAGAGATAAGGGTCGTTGAAAAAAGGGAAGATTCTTTTACTTTTATTCTCAGCAAATAATTCGTTTGAACTAAACCTGAATAATTGACCCATACTTTTCTATTTTTCAAAGGGTCCTTTATATTCAACAATTTTCTTCACACATTTTATTTTCAAATTTCTATGAAAAACAAAAGTTTTGCAAATACAGTTTATTTTTCACTAATTAAATTGTACAAACTCAGTTTTTGTTTTTCTGAAATTCTTGCTGAATTTAAGTTGGGATAAAATTAGGGTAGTCATGATTTTCGAAAAAAAAGAGAGAGACTGAGGAATTTTTTCATTAAGTTTTTAACAACTTCTGAATTTGATTGGATAAACATGAAGCCT
Source organism: Asclepias syriaca (assembly GCA_027405835.1). NCBI lineage: Eukaryota > Viridiplantae > Streptophyta > Magnoliopsida > Gentianales > Apocynaceae > Asclepias > Asclepias syriaca. Next base: position 18,601,718 of record CM049924.1, on the reverse strand, counting down.
TGTTAAAAATTATGATTATTTTTTGTATCTTGAGGTTTGCAGGGAATTACGAAAAAAAAATTTTGGAATTTGCACGCGTCCCGAAGCAACCCGGGACAGGAGTCCTGCCTCCGGGACGGGCGTCCCGAAGGCCGCCCCTTCTATAAAAATTCAATTTCTTTCATTTTCTCTCAAATCTACAACCAAAAATTCATCTCTCTAAAAATATTTCTCTCTACCTTCTCTCTACAAATTTTTGGCTAACCCTCTAAAGTTTAAAAATTCGAGTTTCCCTCCAAAATTTGAATTTTAAACTTCACTCAAAAATTTGAATTTCCCTCCAAAATTTGATTTTCCCGCCAAAAATTTCAAAATCCTTCCCTAACCTAATTTCATCCTTCTGAATTCAAATTCACCTCCAGAATTTGAGTTTAAAGATTCCTTCCCACCTAAACTCTTTCGTACATTTTTAATGGCTCCCAAACGTGCTCGTACCGCATCTACCATGACAGTTACCTCAGTGGCACATCCTTTTATGTTGTTTCCCTCCAGCACAGCATACCAAGAAAGATGCCTTGGGTACATCGGGCGTACGATACTGACGGGCAGAACATTGGATTGGGCAGCAGTATAGACTCTAGGAGTAGAGCCGGAAGTTAGACGCATACTCGACGTACCACCTTACAGTCGAGTATTCATCGTCACAGAGCCCACATACCTGGAGTTGGTATGTGAGTTCTATGCGTCTTTCACACGCCACCAGGAGCAGATCACATTCCGCTTGGGCGGAGTAGATCGGTTGATGAGCATGGCCGAGTTCGGCGTCGCCCTAGGTATCTGGCAGAGAGATGAGCTGGATACGCCCGCATACACCACAGAAGTTCGAGACTTCACGTCTGCAGATATCTCCACTGCTTGGGCTCAGATCTGCATGACGGGTGTCCCATACCAGCATGGCTTTGCAAAAGCCACAGGTATTTATCCTACTCTTCGTTACCTGCACGCTATCATTGCACATACATTGTCAGGACGACGGACGGCTCCCGGAACTATCACCCAGATGGAGACATTCCTTCTGACCAACATGCACATGGGATCTACGGTAGAGATGGCTAGACTCATCACGGTCGTCATGCGAGGATTCGCTACAGACACCAGGAAACAGTGTCTGGGCTCGGACCGTACATCACCAGGCTAGCCCGCTACCTAGAGTTGGACATAGAGGGCTCGGAGCTGACCCTAGTCGCCCCGACTACCGTTCCCACTGATCTTACCATTCTACGGAACATGGGAATGGTTGTCCGGGATGCGAATGGCCGTGACACCATCCACACGGAGCAGACATGACAAGCATCGGCATCGGAAGCATATCCAGCGCATATCCCTCCGTCCGAGACGTTCGTGCCACGTACTGCCTTCGAACGACACATATCGCGCGGATTGGCAGAACTACCGGCCCGATACAGTCGAGACATGGACATGATTGACAGACGGCTGGCGATGATGGATGATAGGATCGCCATGAACACCAACAGGATTGAGGAGATACATCAGCAGACTTCCCGACTGGCGGAAAACTTTGAGTTTGACTTTACAGCAGACTTAGGTCCACTGGACGACGACCCGCCGGGTTCTTAGTCTCTCTCTCCTTCTTTCCTTTCCTTTCTTTTGCTTTTGTTTTTCTTGTTCTATGTGTATAAACATATCTGGGCTGTATGACGTATGAATCTATGTACAAAGTTGATTTATATGACATACAGAATTGCTTGCATTATTTTGTTTTTTATTTCCTTCTTACCCATAGTGTGGGTAAGAATCCTTTCTTTGTGTTTTAATTCTTGTTTTCAATAAGTGTGTGGTAATTAGATATGCATGAACACTGAGGACAGTGCCAGAATTAAGTGTGGGGTAGCAGTGCACGGTGCACTGTAGCAGTTTGCAAAATTTTTTGCATGCTTTTGCTTGTTTTCCCCTTATTTTCACACCCTTCCAAAAACAATTTCAAAATTTTTCCGTCTTTCAGACTTCTAAATGCAGTATGCTTGGTTAAACAATTGCTTATGTCTATGATATGTAGGTAGTATGTTATGGTTAGTAGGAGATAATTGATGACTAGTGCTGAACTAATTGATTAGGAATAGGGAATTCCTGATAACTGAGCACAACTTTGTCTGGATTAGAGACCTCAGCCAATTTCCTGTTCGAGACTTAACTAGATAAAATTAGACCAGTTGTGGATATATTGGCAGTTAGAACGACTAGATGAGACTCTGAGCTAAAAGTGAAAAGAAACAAAAGAAAGTTAATAAAATAAGGGTTGTTTGCCAGCGGCCTTCGCTACTCGAGCACCACTCCTTCGGGGAATTTAAAGCCTGATGCCCTAAGGTCATGTAGATTTGGGAGTCATCGGAGTGGGACTCGCTACATGGGTAGTTGAAGTTGACGTGTTCTAAGCAGACTCAAAATACCCTGAATCTATAAAGAAAATAACTAAATGCTAAAACATTAAAAAACTGATCACCGAAGCTCAGAACTCAAAAAGTTATCTATTGTTAATATGTCTAGCGATGGGTCGAAGTGTTATCTGGTAGTAGTTAAGACAAGAGTACATTGTGTTGACTATCTGGTCTGGACTAGTACACACACTACACATCAGGAAGACCCTGTGACTAAGAAAAAAGTTCAACCTAGTTGTTCATTTGTTTTCTGCCTGATCATAACAAGCTACTAAAAACATGTGAGACCTTGTCATAGCAACCTAACCAGTCAGACCTGTGTTAAGACTTGTCTGAAGAATTTTTGGAATAAAAACATGACTAGGAATGCACATATGGTTTAGAATCACTAACTTCAGGTAGACTTTGCTTGAGGACAAGCAAAAAGCTAAGGCAGAGTACCTATCGTGTAGCTAGTCTGTTGGAAAGTATCTACGATTTTATTAAGTTAAATATCGTACTCCCAAGGAAGTGGCAACGGCTTAGTAGTAACTAGCCTTTTATCCTAACTCCTATCTTATGATTCAGTTATGCAATTTTCATCAAATACTTTGATGAGAGGGTGATCCATTCTCCACTAGGGTTAAGTCTAATTAATCCTAGAAGTGTTTTATAGATGAGTCCTGATTCTATGTTATACTGTTCCTATATGTTGATTGACCTATATTCGAGTATTTTAGACATGTCTTAGCTTGGATTGCAACTATGTTCTGTGTCTAAAGGCGTACCACATCCGAGGTTTCTAATAAACCGCCCTACCTTAATGACGGCCCTACTCACGGTTCGGGACGAAGGCATCCATGAAAGCCCTATGTCACTTCGGGGATCATACCGCTTGCCCTAGCCGCCGGCATAATCGGACTCGGCCCGGCTTACCCTAGACAACTCTAACAAACAGGGTGTTCAGCAGGTTGTTTTATCTAGCATGGCAGACACCAATACTAATTGATGCCCATTAAACTAAACAGGTTATGATTAGACCGTGGTTAGGATTTGTCTATAACCCTAACTTTAGTTTAAAAGAGCACATTAGACATGCAGACATAGTGAATGTTAAGCAGGTGGCTATTTCCGGAAAAACATAACAACGTCAACATATAAAACAACTATTCATAAAAATCGTAATCTCGTATTCATAATAGATATTTAGAACAACATAATAACAACATATAAGAGAGGGACATGGGGACTGATGCCATAAAGAAATCACCCTTTACGTAGTCTCGCCGACGGAGCGTACTGTTGTATATGTCGTATTGCTCGCCCTGACTCTGCTCACCAGAACCTTCGGAGGACGCTTCCTCAGCCTAGTAACTGGGCTTTACATTAATACCCAGCTTAAGCCTAGCCCTGTGGACTGACTCTTCGAACGCCTAGAGCCCTCTTAGGATCTCCTAACGAAATCCCGGGTATTCTATGAATACCAGAAAGGAACCTATCTATAGAAGCCTAAGATCTGAGACTATTTCTCAAAAACTAAAACAAAACACTAATAAGAAAGAAAACTGAGATCCGAGTCTCTGAGTGAGTTGTGTACTGGAGAAGTGTACACTGGAAACCACTAAATGACTCAGATCGAGTGGAGAGGAATGATTTCAACTCATGGAGGCCTAGGGTATTTATAGCAGCTTTCTGGAGTGAAAATCTCCAAAACTTTCGATGTGGGACAACTTCTGGTGCTTCGGGACACCCGTCCTGGATTGGGACGCCTGTCCTGGTGGTTTGACTGGGTCGGGACGCCCGTCCCGGACCGTTGACCAAGTCAGCATTTCCAAAAATTGCATTTTTACCCCAAAATTTGCTGTTTTCGTCTACTTTTCACCTGACACTTCCAAAATCATAAAAACTGTGAAATTGAGTAAATAACAATCAATTAAGATCAATTTACCCTCAATTTCACCCTAAATCATATATAAAAATATGCTAAAAAGGTGATACGATTTTCGCGTATCAAATAACCCCACACTTAGCTTTTTGCTTGTCCTCAAGCAAAGTCTACCTGAAGTTAGTGATTCTAAACCATATGTGCATTCCTAGTCATGTTTTTATTCCAAAAATTCTTCAGACAATTCTTAACACAGGTCTTACTAGTTAGGTTGCTATGATAAGGTCTCAAATGTCTCTAGTAGTTTGTTAGGGTTGAGCAGAAAGTAACTTAACAACTAGGTTGAACTTTTCTCTTAGTCATAAGGTCTTCCTGATGTGTAGTGTGTGTACTAGTCCAGACCAGATAGTCAACACAATAAACTCTTGTCTTAACTGTTACCAGATAACACTTCGACCTATTGCTAGACACACTGACAACAGATAACTTTCTGAGTTCTGAGCTTTGGTGATCAGATTCTACTTAGCATTTATTGATTTCTTTCGTTTATAGATTTTCTAGGGTATTTTGAGTTTGCTTAGAACACGTTAACTTCAACTACCCATGTAGCGAGTCCCACTCCGATGACTCCCAGATCTGCACGACCTTAGGGCATCAGGCTTTAAGTTCCCCGAAGGAGTGGTGCTCGAGTAGCGAAGGCCGCTGGCAAACTACCCTTATTTAATTAACTTTCTTTAATTTCTTTTCACTTTTAGCTCAGAGTCTCATCTAGTCATTCTAATTGTCAAAACATCCACAACTGGTCTAATTTTATCTGGTTAAGTCTCGAAAAGGTAATTGGTTGAGGTCTCTAATCCAGACTAAGTTGTGCTCAATTATCAGGACTTCCCTATTGATGGGTTTCCGACCGATGTGCTAAATAGGTGTTATTTTACCCTATGTTGATTATGAATAATTAAGGACTGTGATTGACTAATTGTCACATTTAGTCTCTATGGTGTCACTTAATTAGCCAGAACCTAAGGCAGAGTACCTATCGTGTAGCTAGTCTGTTGGAAAGTATCTACGATTTTATTAAATAAATATCGTACTCCTAGGGAAGTGGCAACGGCTTAGTAGTAACTAGCCTTTTATCCTAACTCCTATCTTATAATCCAGTTATGCAATCTTCATCAAATACTTTGATGAGAGGGTGATTCATTCTAATTAAACCTAGAAGTGTTTTATAGATGAATCCTGATTCTATGTTATACTGTTCCTATATGTTGTTTGACCTATATTCGAGTATTTTAGATATATCTTAGCCTGGATTGCAACTATGTTATGTGTCTAAAGGCGTACCACATCCGAGGTCTCTAATAAACCGCCCTACCTTAATGACAGCCCTACTCACGGTTCGGGACGAAGGCATCCATGAAAGCCCTATGTCACTTTGGGGATCATACCGCTTGCCCTAGCCACCGGCATAATCGGACTCAGCTCGGCCCCTACCTAGACTACTTTAACAAGCAGGGTGTTCAACATGTTATTTTATCTAGCATGGCAGACACCAATACTAATTGATGCCTGTTAAACTAAACAGGTTATGATTAGACCGTGGTTAGGAATTGTCTATAACCCTAACTTTAGTTTAAAAGAGCACATTAAACATGCAGACATAGTGAATATTTAGCAGGTGGCTATTTCTGGAAAAACATAATAACGTCAACATATAAAACAACTATTCATAAACATCGTAATCTCGTATTCATAATATGTATTTAGAACAAAACAATAACAACATATAAGAGAGGGACATGGGGACTGATGCCATAAAGAAATCACCCTTTACGTAGTCTCGCCGACGGAGCATACTGCTGTATATGTCGTATTGCTCGCTCTGACTCTGCTCACCAGAACCTTCGGAGGACGCTTCCTCAGCCTAGTAACTGGGCTTTACCTTAATACCCAGCTTAAGCCCAGCCCTGTGGATTGACTCTTCGAACGCCTAGAGCCCTCTTAGGATCTCCTAACGAAATCCCGAGTATTCTATGAATACCAGAAACGAACCTATCTATAGAAACCTAAGATCTGAGACTATTTCTCAGAAACTAAAACAAAACACTAATAAGAAAGAAAACTGAGATCCGAGTCTCTGAGTGAGTTGTGTACTAGAGAATTGTACACTGGACACCACTAAATGACTCAGATTGAGTGGAGAGGAATGAATTCAACTGTTGGAGGCCTGGGGTATTTATAGCAGCTTCCCGGAGTGAAAATCTCTGAAAAATTCGATGTGGGATAGCTTCTGGCGGCTCGGGACGCCCGTCCCGGATTGGGACGCCCGTCCTGGTCTGTTGACCAGGTCGGGACGCCCGTCTCGGGTCCTGGACGCCCGTCCAGGTGCCTTGACTTGGTCGGGACGCCCGTCCCGACCGTTTGACCGAGTCAACATTTCCAAAAATTGCGTTTTTGCCCCAAAATTTGCTGTTTTTGTCTACTTTTCACCTGACACTTCCAAAATCATAAAAACTGTGAAATTAAGTGAATAACGAACAATCAAGATCAAATTACCCTCGATTTCACCCAAATTCATACATAAAAACATGCTAAAAAAGTGATACGATTTTCGCGTATCAGATAACCCCACACTTAGCTTTTTGCTTGTCCTCAAGCAAAGTGTACCTGAAGTTACTTAAATTCCTAGTCATGTTTTTATTCCAAAAATTCTTCAGACAAGTCTTAATACAGGTCTGTCTGGTTAGGTTGCTATGACAAGGTCTCAAATGTCTCTAGTAGCTTGTTATGATCAAGCAGAAAATAAATCAACAACTAGGTGGGACTTTTTTCTTAGTCACAGGGTCTTCCTGATGTGTAGTGTGTGTACTAGTCCAGACCAGATAGTCAACACAATGTACTCTTGTCTTAACTACTACCAGATAACACTTCGACCTATCGCTAGACATATTAACAACATACAACTTTTTGAGTTCTGAGCTTTGGTGATCAGATTCTTAATGTTTTAGCATTTAGTTATTTTCTTTATAGATTCAGGGTATTTTGAGTCTGCTTAGAACACGTCAACTTCAACTACCCATGTAGCGAGTCCCACTCTGATGACTCCCAGATCTACACGACCTTAGGGCATCATGCTTTAAATTCCCCGAAGGAGTGGTGCTCGAGTAGCGAAGGCCGCTGGCAAACTACCCTTATTTGATTAACTTCTTTTAATTTCTTTTCACTTCTAGCTCAGAGTCTCATCTAGTCATCCTAACTGCCAATATATCCACAACTGGTCTAATTTTATCTAGTTAAGTCTCGAACAGGTAATTGGTTGAGGTCTCTAATCCAGACAAAGTTGTGCTCAGTTATTAGGAATTCCCTATTCCTAATCAATTAGTCCAAGATAGCTATCAATTATCTCCTACTAACCATAACATACTACCTACATATCATAGACATAAGCAATTGTTTAACCAAGCATACTACATTTAGATGTCTGAAAGACGGAAAAATTTTGAAAATTTTTTGGAAGGGTGTGAAAGTACGTGAAAACAAGCAAAATCATGCGAAAAATTTTGCACTCTGCTACAGTGCACCGTGCACTGCTACCCCACACTTAAGTCTGGCACTGTCCTCAGTGTTTATGCATATCTAATTACCCCACACTTATTTGAAAATAAGAAATAAAACATAAAAGATTCTTACCCCACACTTATTTTCAAATAAGAAGTAAAACAGAAAAATAAAGGATTCTGTATGGGTAAGTAAGACATAAAATAAAATAATGCAAACAATTCTGCATGTCATATAAATCAAATTTGTACATAGATTTATACGTCATACAGCCCAAACATGTTTATACACATAGAACAAGAAAAACAAAAACGAAAGAAAAAAGAAAGAAAAGGAAAGAAGGAGAGAGAGACTAAGAACCCGGCGGATCGTTGTCCAGTGGACCTAAGTCTGCTAAGTCAAACTCAAAGTTTTCCGTTACTCGGGAAGTCTGCTGATGTATCTCCTCAATCCTGCTGGTGTTCATGGTGATCCTATCATCTATCATCGCCAACCGTCTGTCAATCCTGTCCATATCTCGACTGTATCGGGCCGATAGTTCTGCCAATCCGTGCGACATGTGTCGTTCGAAGGCAGTACGTGGCATGAACGTCTCGGATGGAGGGATATGCGCTGGAAATGCTTCCGATGCCGATGCCTGTCCTGTCTGCTCCGTGTGGATGGTGTCGCGGTCATTCGCATCCCGTACAACCATTCCCATGTTCCGTAGAATGGTAACGTATGTGGGAATGGTGGTTAGGGCGACCAGAGTAAGCTTCGAGCCCTCTATGTCCAACTCCAGGTAGCGGGCTAGCCTGGTGATGTATGGTCCGAGTCCCAAACACTGTTTCCTAGTGTCTGTAGCGAATCCTCGCATGACGACCGCTATGAGTCTAGCCATCTCTACTGTAGATCCCATGTGCATGTTGGCTAGAAGGAACGTCTCCATCCGGGTGACAGTTCCGAGCGCTGTCAGTCGTCCTGACAATGTGTGTGCAATGATAGCATGCAGGTAACGAAGAGTAGGATAAATACCTGTGGCTTTTGCAAAGCCATGCTGGTATGGGACACCCGTCATGCAGATCTGAGCCCAAGCAGTGGAGACGTCTACAGACGTGAAGTCTCGAACTATTGTGGTGTATGCGGGCGTATCCAGCTCATCTCTCTGCCAAATGCCTAGGGTGATGCCGAACTCGGCCATGCTCATCGATCAATCTATTCCGCCTAAACAGAATGTGTTCTGCTCCTGGTGGCAGGTAAAAGATGCATAGAACTCACATACCAGCTCCAGGTATGTGGGTTCGGTGACGATGAATACTCGACTGTAGGGTGGCACGTCGAGTATGCGTCTAACTTCCAGCTCTACTCCCAGTGTCTGTACTGTTGCCCAATCCAGCGTTCTGCCCGTCAGTATCGTACGTCCGATGTACCCAGTGCATCTCTCTTGGTATGCTGTGCTGGAGGGAAACAGCATAAAAGGATGTGCCACTGAGGTAACTGTCATGATAAATGTGGTACGAGCACGTTTGAGAGCCATTTAAAACGTATGAGAGAGTGTAGGTGGGAAAGAAAGCTTTAAACTCAAATTCTGGAGGTGAATTTGAATTCAGAAGGATGAAATTAGGTTAGGGACGGATTTTGAATTTTTGGCGGGAAAATCGAATTTTGGAGGGAAATTCGAATTTTTGGGTGAAGTTTAAAATTCAAATTTTGGAGGGAAATTCGAATTTTTAAACTTTGAAGAGTTTGCCAAAAATTTGTAGAGAGAAGGTAGAGAAATGTTTTTAGAGAGATGAATTTTTGGTTGTAGACTTGAGAGAAAATGAAAAAATTGAATTTTTATAGAAGGGGCGGCCTTCGGGACGCCCATCCCGGAGGAAGGACTCCCGTCCCGGGTTGCATCGGGACGCGTGCCAATTCCGGGAAATTTTTTTTTTTTTCGTAATTCCCTGAAAATCTCAAGATACCATAAATAATCATAATTCTTAACAAGGCTTCATGTTTATCCAATGAAATTCAGAAGTTGTTAAAAACTCTATGCAAAAATTCCTCAGTCTCTTTTCGAAAATTGTGACTACCCTAATTTTATCCTAACTTAAATTCAGCAAGAATTTCAGAAAAACAAAACTGAGTTTGTGCAATGTAATTAGTGGAAAATAAACTGTATTTTCAAAACTCTTGTTTTTCATAGAAATTCGAAATAAAATGTCTGAAGAAAATTGTTGAATATACAGGACCCTTTAAAAATGTTTGAAAAAAAAGAAAAATAAGGGTCAATTATTCAAGTTTCAGTTCAAATGAATTATTTGTTGAAAGTAAAAGAATCTTCCCTTTTTAACGAATCCTATCTCTGATCTCCTGTAGTTCTGTTCGAATTCGCATTTCTATGCGTATGGTTCTCATCTCATCCCTCTGCCTGTTCTGCTCACTGCGTAAATCAGCCATCTCTCAGAGTAGTTGTGCACCTTGGTTCTCCTGAAGATTGACCGTGGCTCTGAGTCGGTCTACGTTAGTTGTGATATTTAGACTGAGTTGGTCTAAATGACATAGTCTGCTGGCAATCCCTTGGTCCATCTCATAGACCCTTTGAGTTAGCGTGTCTATCTGCACGGACAACATTGAATAATAACCGTTAGTACTCCCCGCAGATGAAGGGGTACGCTCGTTAGGTGTTGGGGTGTATGCAGGAGAGGTTGGTGAATTTTGGGTTTGGTCAGTAGGGGGTGGATTTAGAGGAACTCTCTGGGCAGGAGGGTGAATTGGAGATCTCTGGGGTACTTCTCTAGGAGGGAAGGTATCCTCAGAAGGATCTTCTTCCGTGGGACTATGCTCACGGGTGTTCAGGAATCGTCTCACTAGTTCACTGGCATCAGGGCTTGAGTTTACTTCCACTGGTTGTGAAGGAAGAGTCCCTCGTGGTACTTCTGGTGCAGGCCTAGAGGGGCCCTCTGGTTTTGTCTTCTTCGGTCCTGGAGTGTCAGGGTTTTCTGTCTTCTTTGCCTGGTTAGTAGCTGCTCTTGTTCTCTTCATCTTTGAGTGCAAAGTCTGGTTAGAAATAACAAATAGCAAAAAGTAGGACAGTGAAACAAGAAAGCAAGAAAAATATTTTTATGGATTTTGATTTTTATTTAGAAAGCAGGTAAATTTCCTTAATATGGTTTTAGAATAATTTTCTAAAATTTGATTATCCTAAGTGTCTTAATTCCAGATATTATCTAAAATTAATTAGTTATGATAATCCTATATTTAGGAAAGTGATTGTCTAACTAGTATAAGATAAGTGTAAGTCAAAAGTCTAGGTTACTACCGCTACCTATCATAAGTTTCTAGAATTGTGGCCAATAATCCTAAATTCATTATGATATTTCCCCGCAACGGCGCAAAAATCTGATGGGTTTCCGACCGATGTGCTAAATAGGTGTTATTTTACCCTATGTTGATTATGAATAATTAAGGACTGTGATTGACTAATTGTCACATTTAGTCTCTATGGTGTCACTTAATCAGCCAGAACCTAAGGCAGAGTACCTATCGTGTAGCTAGTCTGTTGGAAAGTATCTACGATTTTATTAAATAAATATCGTACTCCCAGGGAAGTGGCAACGCTTAGTAGTAACTAGCCTTTTATCCTAACTCCTATCTTATAATCCAGTTATGCAATCTTCATCAAATACTTTGATGAGAGGGTGATTCATTCTCCACTAGGTTTCAGTCTAATTAAACCTAGAAGTGTTTTATAGATGAGTCCTGATTCTATGTTATACTATTCCTATATGTTGTTTGACCTATATTCGAGTATTTTAGATATATCTTAGCCTGGATTGCAACTATGTTCTGTGTCTAAAGGCGTACCACATCCGAGGTCTCTAATAAACCGCCCTACCTTAATGACGGCCCTACTCACGGTTCGGGACGAAGGCATCCATGAAAGCCCTATGTCACTTTGGGGATCATACCGCTTGCCCTAGCCGCCGGCATAATCGGACTCAGCTCGGCCCCTACCTAGACTACTTTAACAGGCAGGGTGTTCAACATGTTATTTTATCTAGCATGGCAGACACCAATACTAATTGATGCCTGTTAAACTAAACAGGTTATGATTAGACCGTGGTTATGAATTGTCTATAACCCTAACTTTAGTTTAAAAGAGCACATTATACATGCAGACATAGTGAATATTTAGCAGGTGGCTATTTCCAGAAAAACATAATAACGTCAACATATAAAACAACTATTCATAAACATCATAATCTCGTATTCATAATATGTATTTAGAACAAAACAATAACAACATATAAGAGAGGGACATGGGGACTGATGCCATAAAGAAATCACCCTTTACGTAGTCTCGCCGACGGAGCGTACTGCTGTATACGTCGTATTGCTCGCTCTGACTCGGAGGACGCTTCCTCAGCCTAGTAACTGGGCTTTACTTTAATACCCAACTTAAGCCCAGCCGTGTGGACTGACTCTTCGAACGCCTAGAGCCCTCTTAGGATCTCCTAACGAAATCCCGGGTATGCTATGAATACCAGAAACGAACCTATCTATAGAAACCTAAGATCTGAGACTATTTCTCAGAAACTAAAACAAAACACTAATAAGAAAGAAAACTGAGATCCGAGTCTCTAAGTGAGTTGTGTACTAGAGAATTGTACACTGGACACCACTAAATGACTCAGATCGAGTGGAGAGGAATGAATTCAACTGTTGGAGGCCTGGGGTATTTATAGCAGCTTCCCGGAGTGAAAATCTCTGAAAAATTCGATGTGGGACAGCTTCTGGCGGCTCGGGACGCCCGTCCCAGATTGGGACGCCCGTCCTGGTCTGTTGACCAAGTCGGGACGCCCGTCCCGGGTCCTGGACGCCCGTCCAGGTGCCTTGACTTGGTCGGGATGCCCGTCCCAGGTTCGGGACGCCCGTCCCGACCCTTTGTCCGAGTCAACATTTCCAAAAATTGCGTTTTTGCCCCAAAATTTGCTGTTTTCGTCTACTTTTCACATGACACTTCCAAATGTGATTAAGTGATTAAAAACTATGAAATTAAGTGAATAACGAACAATCAAGATCAAATTACCCTCGATTTCAGCCAAATTCATACATAAAAACATGCTAAAAATGTGATACGATTTTCGCGTATCACCTATTTCTAATCAATAGGTTCAACAATAGTCATCAATTATCTCCTACTAACTGATACGCGAAAATCATATCACTTTTTTAGCATGTTTTTATGTATGATTTCGGGTGAAATTGATAGGAAATTGATCTTAATTGTTTGTTAATTACTCAATTTCACGGTTTTTACGATTTTGGAAGTGTCAGGTGAAAAGTAGATGAAAGCAGCAAATTTTGAGGCAAAAACTCAATTTTTGGAAATGTTGACTTGGTCAAAGGGTCAAGACGGGCGTCCCGAACCCGGGACGGGCGTTCCGACCCAGTCAAAGCACCGGGACGGGCGTCCAGGACTCGGGACGGGCGTCCCGAACCCCCAGAACCAGTCCGACATCGAATTTTTGTTGAAAAATCACCCCGGGAAGCTGTTATAAATACCCCAGGCCTCCAGCAGTTGAAATCATTCCTCTCCACTCGATCTGAGTCATTCAGAGACTTCCAGTGTACAATTCTCGAGTACACAAGTCACTGAGAGACTCGGGTTTCAGTTTCAGTTTTCTTTCTTTCTTGTTACTGTTTTGTTTTAGTTTCTGAGAAATAGTCTCAGATCTTAGGCTTCGATAGATAGGTTCATTTTTGGTATTCATAGAATACCGGGATTTCGTTAGGAGATCCTAAGAGAGAGATAGGGTGCGTGTTCTTAGTCAGATTAGGGCAATTTGCTTAAGCCTGGGATGTAAGGTAAAGCAATTGCTACTAGGTCTGAGGAGCGTTCTCCAAATGCTCTGCCGAGCAAAGTAGGATCGAGCAGTCAGGAGCATACAGGAGCTGCATCGCCGGCTGGACTTGCATAGAGTGGTGATTACTTTATGACAGTGGGTCCCTTAGACAAGGTTCTGTATGTTTATGAATTGTTTTATCTAAATATTAATTTGAATATCAGATTACGATTCTTATGAATATCTGTTTTATATGTTGAAGTTGTTATGATTTTCCGGAAATGGCCACCTACTTAAATATTCATTATTTCTGCATGTCTAATGTCATTCATTTAAACTGAAATTAGGGTTATAGACAATTCCTAACCACGGTCTATTCATAACCTGTTTAGTTTAACAGGCTTCAATTAGTAGTGGTGTCTGCCATACTAGATAAAATAATCTGCGGAACACCCTGTTGGTTGAAAGTAGTCTAGGTAGGCTGAGTAGAGTGTTATGCCGGCGGTTATGAGACGAGCAGCATGATACCGAAGTGACATAGGGCGTTCATTGCTGACTTTAGTCCGAGCCTTGAGTAGGGCCGTTTACCATGGCGATGGGGCGGTAGCATAGAGACTCAGATGTGGTAACCTTTAGACACAGAACATAGTTGCAATCCAGGCCAAGACATGTCTAAAATACTCGAATATAGGTCAATCAACGTATAGTAACAGTATAACATGAAATCAGGATCTCGTCTATAAAACATGTTCAGGTATTTAGACTGAAACCTAGTGGAGAATGAATCACCCTCTCATCAAAGTATTTGATGAAGATTGCATAACTAGACCATAAGATAGGAGTTAGGATAAAAGGCTAGTTACTACTAAGCCGTTACCACTTCCCTAGGAGTACGATAATTATTTAATAAAATCGTAGATACTTTCCAATAGACTAGTGATACGCGAAAATCGTATCACCTTTTTAGCATGTTTTTATGTATGAATTTGGGTGAAATCAAGGGTAATTTGATCTTAATTGTTCATTATTTACTTAATTTCACAGTTTTTCTGATTTTGGAAGTGTCAGGTGAAAAGTAGACGAAAACAGCAAATTTTGGGGCAAAAACGCAATTTTTGGAAATGTTGACTCAGTCAAAGGTTCAGGACAGGCGTCCCAACCAAGTCAAGGCACCGGGACGGGCGTCCCGCCCTGGTCAACAGATCAGGACGGGCGTCCCAATCCAGGACGGGCGTCCCGAGCCGCCAGAAGCTGTCCCACATCGAATGTTTCAGAGATTTTCACTCCAGGAAGCTGCTATAAATACCCTAGGCCTCCAGCAGTTGAATTCATTCCTCTCCACTCGATCTGAGTCATTTAGTGGTGTCCAGTGTACAATTCTCTAGTACACAACTCACTCAGAGACTCGGATCTCAGTTTTCTTTCTTGTTAGTGTTTTGTTTTAGTTTTTGAGAAATAGTCTCAGATCTTAGGTTTCTATAGATAGGTTCGTTTCTGGTATTCATAGAATACCCGGGATTTCGTTAGGAGATCCTAAGAGGGCTCTAGGCTTTCGAAGAGTCAGTCCACAAGGCTAGGCTTAAGCTGGGTATTAAGGTAAAGCCTAGTTACTAGGCTGAAGAAGCGTCCTCCGACGGTTCTGGCGAGCAGAGTCGGGTCAAGCAATACAGCATATACAACAGTACGCTCCATCGGCGAGACTTCGTGAAGGGTGAATTCTTTATGGCATCGGTCCCCCTGTCCCTCTCTTATATGTTGTTATTGTGTTTGTCCAAATAACTGTTTGAATACTAGATTATGTTTTTATGAATATTTGTTATTTATGTTGAAGTATTATGTTTTTCTAGAAATGGCCACCTGCTTAAATATCCATTATGTCTGCATGTCTATTGCCGTTCTTTTAAACTGAAATTAGAGTTATAGACAATTCCTAACCACGGTCTATTCATAACCTGTTTAGTTTAACATGCATCAATTAGTATTGGTGTCTACCATACTAGATAAAATAATCTGCGGAACACCCCGTTGGTTGAAAGTAGTCTAGGTAGGCTGAGTACAGTTTTATGCCGGCGGTTATGAGACGAGCAGTATGATACCCAAAGTGACATAGGGCGGTCATTGCTGACTTTAGTCCGAGTCGTGAGTAGGGCCGTTACCCTTAACGATGGGGCGGTAGCGTAGAAACTCAGATGTGGTAGCCTTTAGACACAGAGCATAATTGCAATCCAGGCCAAGGCATGTCTAAAATACTCGAATATAGGTCAATCAACGTACAGTAACAGTATAACATAAAATCAGGATCTAATCTTTAAAACACTTTCAAGTTTAGCTAGACTTAAACCTAGTGGAGAATGAATCACCCTCTCATCAAAATTATTGATGAAGATTGCATAACTGGATTATAAGATAAGAGTTAGGAAGAAAGGCTAGTTACTACTAAGCCGTTGCCACTTCCCTGGGAGTACGATATTTATTTAATAAAATCGTAGATACTTTCCAACAGACTAGCTACAGGATAGGTACTCTGCCTTAGGTTCTGGCTGATTAAGTGACACCATAGAGACTAAATGTGACAATTAGTCAATCACAGTCCTTAATTACTTATAATCAACATAGGGTAAAATAACACCTATTTAGCATGTCAACCGGAATCGCATCAGATTTTTGAGCTGTGCACAGTGCACTGTAGTAGTTTGAGAAAATGTTTGCATGATTTGCTTGTTTTCCCCGTATTTTCACACCCTTCCAAAAATTTTCAAAATTTTTCATTCTTTCAGACTTCAAAATGTAGTATGATTGGTTAAACGTTGCTTATGTCCATGATATGTAGGTAGAATGTTATGGTTAGTAGGAGACAATGTGATGACTATTTTGAACTTATTGATTAGGAATATGGAATTCCTGATAAATGAGCACAACTTAGTCTGGATTAGAGACCTCAGCCAATTACCTTTTCAAAACTTAACTAGATAAGATTAGACCAGTTGAGGATGTATTGACAATTAGAATGACTAGATGAGACTCTGAGCTAAAAGTGAAAAGAAACAAAAGAGAGTAAATTAAATAAGGGTAGTTTGCCAGCGGCCTTCGCTACTCGAGCACCACTCCTTCAGGGAACTTAAAGCCTGATGCCCTAAGGTCGTGTAGATCTGGGAGTCATCGGAGTGGGACTCGCTACATGGGTAGTTGAAGTTGACGTGTTCTAAGCAGACTCAAAATACCCTGAAAGATCTATAAAAGAAAAAATCAATAAAATACCCTAGTACACACACTACTCATCAGGAAAACCTTGTGACTGAGAAAAGAGTTCAATCTAGTTGTTAAGTTGTTAAACCTGCTTGATCATAATAATCTACTAGAGACATTTGAGACCTTGTCATAGCAACCTAACTAGTCAGACCTGTGTTGTGAATTGTCTGAATAATTTTTGGACTAAAAACATGACTAGAAAATTTAAGTGACTGCACATATGATTTAAAATCATTAACTTCAGGTAGAGTTTTCTTGAGGACAAGCAAAAAGCTAAGTGTGGGGTTATTTGATATGCACAAATCGTATACCTTTTTTAGCATGTTTTTAGACATAAATTAGGGCAATATTTGAATGTATTTGATCTTAATTGAATCAAATTGACATAAAATTGCTTAAATTTCGATTTTGGAAGTTTCAGGAGCAAATTGGACGAAAACAGCAAATTTTGGGGCAAAAATGCAATTTTTGGTAATGCTGACTTGGTCAACGGTCCGGGACGGGTGTCCCGAAGCACCAGAATTTGTCCCACATCGAATTTTTTGGAGATTTTCACTCCAGAAAGCTGCTATAAATACCCCATGCCTCCAGGAGTTGAATTCATTCCTCTCCACTCGATCTGAGTTATTCAGAGACTTCCATTGTACAATTCTCGAGTACACAAGTCAATGAGAGACTCGGGTTTCAGTTTCAGTTTTCTTTTTTCTTTAGTGTTTCGTTTTCTTAGATTCTGAGAAATAGTCTCAGATTTTAGGCTTCGATAGATAGGTTCGTTTTTGGTATTCATAGAATACCGGGATTTCGTTAGGAGATCCTAAGAGAGAGATAGGGTGCGTGTTCTTAGTCAGAATAGGGCAATTTGCTTAAGCCCGGGATGCAAGGTAAAGCAATTGCTACTAGGTCTAAGGAGCGTTCTCCGAAGGCTCTGCCGAGCAGAGTAGGATCGAACAGCCAGGAGCATACAGGAGCTGCAGCGCCGGCTGGACCTGCATAGAGTAGTGATTACTTTATGACAGTGGGTCCCCTAGACGAGGTTCTGTATGTTTATGAATTATTTTATCTAAATATTAATTTGAATATCAGATTACGATTCTTATGAATATTTGTTATATATGTTGAAGTGTTATATTTTTCCGGAAATAGCCACCTGCTAAATATTCATTATGTCTGCATGTCTAATGTGCTCTTTTAAACTAAAGTTAGGGTTATAGACAATTCCTAACCACGGTCTATTCATAACCTGTTTAGTTTAACAGGCATCAATCAGTATTGGTGTCTGCCAAGCTAGATAAAATAACTTGTGGAACACCCTGCCTGTTAAAGTAGTCTAGGTGGGGGCCGAGCTGAGTCCGATTATGACGGCGGCTAGGGCAAGCAACATGATACCGAAGTGACATAGGGTACCGTTTATGGATGCCTTTGTCCCGAACCGTGAGTAGGGCCATCATTAAGGTAGGGCAGTTTATTAGAGACCTCGGATGTGGTACGCCTTTAGACATAGAATATAGTTGCAATCCAGGCTAAGATGCATCTAAAATACTCGAAGATAGGTCAATCAACATGTAGGAACAGTATAACATAGAATCAGGACATTATCTATAAAACACTTTTAGGCTTAATTAAACTTAAACCTAGTGGAGAATGGATCACCCTGTCATCAAAGTATTTGATGAAGATTGCATAACTGGATCATAAGATAGGAGTTAGGATAAAAGGCTAGTTACTACTAAGCCGTTGCCACTTCCCTGGGAGTATGATATTTAATTTAATAAAATCGTAGATACTTTCCAACAGACTAGCTACACGATAGGTACTCTGCCTTACGTTCTGATTGATTAAGTGACAATAATTGAATGCTAAGTGACAGTTAGTAAGACTCAGTCCTTAATTACTCATAATCGACATAGGGAAATAAAGCCTATCTTTTAGCATATCAATCGGAACGCATCATATTTTTGGCGCCGTTGCCGGGGAAATATCATAATGAATTTAGGACTCCGGATCAAAATTCTAGACACTGATCAAAATTCTAGATACTTATGATAGGTAGCGGTAGTAACCTAGACCTTAGACCTAACACTTGTTTTATGCTAGTTAGACAATCAGTTTCCGAAATATAGGGTTATCATAACTAATTAATTTTAGATATTATCTGGAATTAAGACATTTAGGATAATCAAATTTTAGAAAATTATTCTAAAACCATATTGAGGAAATTTAACTACTTTCGAAAAAACTAAAAAAAGAAAAATTTTTGGAAAATTCAAAACCCGAAAAAATTTGTATTTTTCTTGTTCAATGGTAAGTTTCCTATCTTTTGTATTATTTTTCTTTTTTCCTTTTCATAGTTAAATAGTTGTTTTTCTTCCGAATTTTTAATTTTTCACTTCCCGTGTAACTCCACTAACCAGTTTGCTCAGGCTTAAACGTATTCTTCTCTGTAGTTGCATGACTCGAACTTCAGAAGCTAACCTTGAAACACCAGTTGAGAATCCTAAACGTCTCATTCGTACAGCTAATAGGCGAATAACAGAGATGGCTGCTGAAAGACCTCCCCTCGAATCCTACATCCATCCACAGACTGTTCCAGTATCATCCGCCATTCAAATCCCTGGGAACCCTCGCTATGATCTTAAACCGAATGTGATCCAGTGATTATAATCGGGTTCAGTTTGGAGGAACTGCAACCGAGAATCCGTTGAACACCTATCTGATTTCTCTCTCTCTCTGCGAAGGCCTCAAGGGAGATCATACTGCAGAAGTAACTAAACTCAACCTTTTTCCCTACTCACTTAGGGACAGAGCTAAGAGATGGTTGGCCCAGCTACCTACTAACTCCATCACCTCTTGGGACGAGTTAAGCAAAGCCTTCCTAGAAGAGTACTACTCTGCAGCAAGAGTCCTAGAATATCGAAGGGCTTGTCCAGTTTTACTCAAGCTGCTGATGAGACAGTGATCGAAGCTTGGGACAGATTCAAGGAGCTACTCAGGCTCTGCCCCCAACATGGACTTACCGAAGCATTGCTGATCCAGCAATTTACGGGGGTATGACGACATGGGCAAGCAAGTTCTTGATGGACTCAATCCCCAGAGCGGTTTCAATGGAATGAGTGATGTAGATGCTAGAAACGCTCTGGAGAGGCTCTATAGGAATAGCAAGAATGGCGGACAAGTGATCGAGCTAAGAAGCAACTAGTAAATGCGGTCGCCTCCACTGATGATCAATTTGAGGCACTGAAGGCCAACATTACTAATCAATTGAATGCTTTCCAACAAGGGAAAAGCGTTCAGCCAGTATATCAAGTCGCTCTGCCCGCACAAAGGAATTACATCGTTCCAATCGACCCCATGCAAGAATTCAGGGACATACTGAAAGGCATTGCCGACTCTAACAAGGAGATGATAGAGTCAAACAGGAAGGTCCAGGAAGCTCATGCAGAAAGAATTCAACAAAATGAGAATAGGCAGACGCAGATTGAGCAGATAGTCAGGGACACACAAGCCTCCTTGCAGATATTAGAAAGACAAATGAGACAGTTATCGACCCACCTACCTCATCGATCACAAGGAAAGCTACCTAGCAACACTGGGACCAGCCCATTAAATGATTGCAAGACCTTAACTCTGAGATCTGGTAAAACTCTAAATCCTTCTTTCCAAAATCTTCTCACACTTCTACTTTTGTACAGGAAAAAGAAGATAGCTCTGAGGAATTAACACCGTCAGTAGTTGAAAACAAAGTAGTAGAGAAAGAGAAGAAAGAGTCCATCCTTGAGTACCGGCCAAGAGTACCTTACCCTACAAGACTAATGCAGAATAAAGATAAGGAGCAACTCGAGAGGTTTTTCAAAACTTTTGGTAAAATTCAGGTTAATTTACCTTTTCTTGATGTTATTTCTGAAATGCCTAAATATGCTAAATTTCTGAAGGATATTATTAGTAACAAAAGAAAGATTGACATGGACAAAGTAATTCTTAATGAAGGATGTTCGGCAGTTCTCTTGAACAAATTGCCTTCCAAAAAGAAAGATCCAGGTTGTTTCACTTTGCCATGTACAATAGGTAATATTACTAATATGCATGCGTTAGCAGACTTAGGAGCTAGCATAAATGTAATGCCATCTAGTTTATTTGATAAATTAGGTCTGCATGATTTGAAAACGACTAGAATGTGCATACAACTTGCTGATAGGACAGTAAAAATTCCTAGGGGGATAATTGAAGATCTCTTAGTAAAGGTTGGAAAATTTGTCTTTCCTGTGGATTTTGTTGTCATGGATATGAATGGTGAAAGTGATGTACCCTTGATTCTAGGTCGACCTTTTCTAGCTACCTCTAAGGCATTGATTGACGTCAACAATGGTCAAATAAAACTAAGGGTAGAAAATGAAGATATGACTTTCAACTTGAATGAAACCCTTAAGTATCCTATGCATTTAGATGATGATTGTTATTCTGTGGATGCATTTGACCATTTGATTGGAACTAACCTGTTGGACTTAATCTCCGATTATCCAGTCTTAAATATAGACTCTTTGGCCCTGGAAAAACCTGACTTTGACACTTCTGATTATGAAACCAGTACTAACGATTTCGTTGAGATAGGTGCTCATGAGTTGGGATTAGAAAAGATCTCTTTAGAAGAGCCCCCAGAAGTGGAATTGAAGGAATTACCAAGCCATCTGTGTTACGACTTCCTAGACGCTGAACAAAAGCTTCCCATTATTCTTGCAGCAGACCTGACTGCAGAACAAAAGAAGTCAACACTGGACATACTCAGAAGGAATAAAAGAGCCTTTGCATACAAAATTGCGGATATACCAGGTATAAATCCTAGTTTTTGTTCGCATAAGATTCTTTTAGAAAATGAGTATAAGCCTTGTGTGCAACCTCAAAGGAGGTTGAATCCTAATGTGTGTGATGTGGTGAAGAAAGAGGTAATTAAATTACTAGATGCCAGACTAATCTATCCTATTTCTGATAGTGAATGGGTTAGCCCAGTGCAAGTAGTACCCAAAAAGGGAGGAATAACAGTTATTAGGAATGAAAATGATGAACTAATTCCTACTAGAACTGTCACTGGTCATCGTGTATGCATTGATTATAGGAAACTAAATACTGCCACACGAAAAGATCGCTTCCCCCTTCCTTTTATTGACCAAATGTTAGAAAGTTATCGGGACACATGTTTTATTGCTTTCTTGATGGAGTTTTTGGTTATTTTCAAATTCCTATCTTTCCTGAAGATCAGCATAAAACTACGTTTACTTGCCCTTTTGGAACATTTGCATATAGAAGGATGCCTTTTGGATTATGTAATGCCCCTGCTACATTTCAGCGTTGCATGACCTCTATTTTTGATGACATGTTAGGAGAGTCTATGGAAGTATTTATGGATGATTTCTCAGTGTTCGGTGACTCATTTGTTATCTGTTTGATTAACCTGGAATCTATGCTTAAACGTTGTATAAAATCTAATTTGGTTCTAAACTGGGAGAAATGTCATTTCATGGTTAAAGAATGAATTGTTTTAGGACATAAGATTTCGCAGAGAGGTATGGAGGTAGATAAAGCTAAAATTGAAGTGATCTCAAAACTACCTCCGCCTAAATCTGTAAGATCTGTGAGAAGTTTCTTAGGTCATGCTTAAGATTTTTCAGTAAAAGATTTTTCAGTAATAGCCAAACCTTTGACAAACTTATTAGGTAAAGATGTTCCTTTCGTTTTTGATGAGAAATGCATGAAATCATTTAATAAACTTAAGGAACTATTAACTACTACACCTATTATGACATCACCTGATTGGAGTTTGCCCTTCGAATTGATGTGTGATGCTAGTGATTATGCAATAGGAGTTGTTTTAGGACAAAGACGTGATAAGAAATTTCATGTAATTTACTATGCTAGTAAAACCTTAACTGATGCTCAGGAGAATTACACAACTACCGAAAAGGAATTACTAGTTGTAGTATATGCTTTTGATAAATTTAGATCTTATCTAATCTTGTCTAAAACAATAGTTTACACTGAT
Organism: Asclepias syriaca; assembly: GCA_027405835.1. Taxonomy (NCBI): domain Eukaryota; kingdom Viridiplantae; phylum Streptophyta; class Magnoliopsida; order Gentianales; family Apocynaceae; genus Asclepias; species Asclepias syriaca. The sequence goes on along the minus strand of CM049924.1, from coordinate 18,578,771 downwards.
CATTCTGCTTTGAAATACCTGTTCAATAAAACTGATGCAAAACCAAGATTGATTAGATGGGTTTTATTGCTACAGGAATTTGATATAGAAATAAGAGATAAGAAAGGGGCTGAAAATTTAGCTGCAGATCATCTGTCTAGATTAGAAAACCCTGGATTAGGAGCAATAGATGAAACAGTAATATCAGATAAATTTCCGGATGAGAACTTATTTGCATTATCTACTATCCTTTCTCCTCCGTGGTTTGCTGACATTGCCAATTACTTAGTTGCTCACTCCCTCCCAAGTAATATGGATAAGCAGCAAAGAAAGAAATTCTTTGCTGAATTGAAAAATTACTATTGGGAAGATCCTTTTCTATTTCGAATTTGTAAAGATCAGATGATCAGAAGGTGCGTTTCAGAAGAAGAAGGATATAAGATCCTGGAGCATTGTCATTGTGGACCTACTGGAGGCCATCTGGCTGCCACCAACACTACCAGGAAAGTGTTGGAAGCAGGATTCTATTGGCCTACTATTTTCAAGGATGCAGCAGCATACATTCAGTCCTGTGATGCTTGCCAGAGAACAGGTAATATTTCTTCTAGAGACGGTCTACCCCAGCAGGTGATACAAAGTGTCGAAATATTTGATATCTGGGGTATTGACTTCATGGGTCCTTTTCCTTCTTCCTTTGGAAATAATTACATCATAGTAGCTGTAGATTATTTTTCAAAATGGCCTGAAGCACAGGCATTGCCTACTAATGATGCTATAGCTGTGTAGATTCCTTAAGAAATTGTTTTCCAGATTTGGATGTCCCAAAGCCCTCATAAGCGACAGAGGTGCGCACTTCTGCAACTCACAATTGCAGAAAGCACTCAAGCAATATGGAGTTCATCATCACTTTTCCACGGCCTATCACCCACAGACCAATGGGCAGGTTGAGGTAACCAATAGAGGTATCAAAAGAATTTTAGAAAAAACTGTAGGAGTTAACCGTAAAGATTGGGCCATAAAATTAGATGATGCCTTATGGGCCTTTCGTACGGCATATAGAACCTCTACAGGATTTTCACCTTACAAATTGGTTTACGGAAAAGCATGCCATTTGCCTGTCGAACTAGAGCATAAAGCATTTTGGGCTTTGCAGAAATGCAATCTAGATGATAATTTGTCTAAGGAAAATAGGATGTTACAACTCAATGAATTGGATGAGTGGAGGTTTAATGCATATGAGAATTCTCTCCAATTTAAAATGAGGAGTAAAATTCGACATGATAACAGACTTAGATCCCAGAAAAATTTTGAACCAGGTGATAAAGTGTTATTATACACTCACATTTGAAATTGTTTCCAGGAAAACTAAACAGTTATTGGTCAGGTCCGTTTACCATTACAGAGGTGTCGCCATTTGGAGCAGTCATCATCGTGGATCAAGATAACATCTCTCAGAAAGTAAACGGGCAACGTTTAAAACCATACCGAGAGCCAATGGACAGATCTGAGCAAGTCCTTCTGCTCAACTAGTAAAGGGAGTGTCTCTTTCATTTTATTTCGTGTTTTGTCATTTGTTATTTCTTTCAATGCTTTATTCTTACCCTTAGTTAGTCAAATAAGTGTGGGGTAAGAGTTTTTCTATTTTGTTTTGTTTCTTGTTTTCAAATAAGTGTGGGGTAACTTAGATATGCATGAACACTGAGGACAGTGTCAGACTTAAGTGTGGGGTAGCAGTGCACAGTGCACTGTAGTAGTTTGAGAAAATTTTGCATGATTTTTTGTTTTCCCGTATTTTCACACCCTTCCAAAATTTTTAAAATTTTTCATTCTTTCAGACTTCAAAATACAGTATGATTGGTTAAACGTTGCTTATGTCCATGATATGTAGGTAGAATGTTATGGTTAGTAGGAGACAATGTGATGACTATTTTGAACTTATTGATTAGGAATAGGGAATTCCTGATAAATGAGCACAACTTAGTCTGGATTAGAGACCTCAGCCAATTACCTTTTCAAAACTTAACTAGATAAGATTAGACCAGTTGAGGATGTATTGGCAATTAGAATGACTAGATGAGACTCTGAGCTAAAAGTGAAAAGAAACAAAAGAGAGTAAATTAAATAAGGGTAGTTTGCCAGTGGCCTTTGCTACTCGAGCACCACTTCTTCAAGGAACTTAAAGTCTGATGCCCTAAGGTCGTGTAGATCTGGGAGTCATCGGAGTGGGACTCGGTACATGGGTAGTTGAAGTTGACGTGTTCTAAGCAGACTCAAAATACCCTGAAAGACCTATAAAAGAAAAAATCAATAAAATGCTAAATAATTAAAAATCTGATCACCAAGGCTCAGAACTCAGAAAGTTATCTGTTGTTAGTATGTCTAGCGATGGGTCGAAATGTTATCTGGTAGTAGTTAAGATGAGAGTATATTGTGTTGACTATCTAGTCTAGCCTAGTACACACACTACTCATCAGGAAAACCTTGTGACTGAGAAAAGAGTTCAATCTAGTTGTTAAGTTGTTAAACCTGCTTGATCATAATAATCTACTAGAGACATTTGAGACCTTGTCATAGCAACCTAACCAGTCAGACATGTGTTGTGAATTGTCTGAATAATTTTTGGAGTAAAAACATGACTAGAAAATTTAAGTGACTGCACATATGATTTAAAATCACTAACTTCAGGTAGAGTTTGCTTGAGGACAAGCAAAAACCTAAGTGTGGGGTTATTTGATATGCACAAATCGTATTCCTTTTTTAGCATGTTTTTTAGACATAAATTAGGGCAATATTTGAATGTATTTGATCTTAATTGAATCAAATTGACATAAAATTGCTTAAATTTCGATTTTGGAAGTTTCAGGAGCAAATTGGACGAAAACAGCATATAACCCCACACTTAGCTTTTTGCTTGTCCTCAAGCAAAGTCTACATGAAGTTAGTGATTCTAAACTGTAGTGCAGTCACTTAAATTCCTAGTCATGTTTTTATTCCAAAAATTCTTCAAACAAGTCTTAACACAGGTCTGGCTGGTTAGGTTGCTATGACAAGGTCTCAAATGTTTTTAGTAGCTTGTTATGATCAGGTAGAAAACAAATCAACAACTAGGTTGAACTTTTTTCTTAGTCACAGGGTCTTCCTGATGTGTAGTGTGTACTAGTCTAGACCAGATAGTCAACACAATGTATTCTTGTCTTAACTACTACCAGATAACACTTCGACCCATCGCTAGACATATTAACAGCAGACAACTTTTTGAGTTCTGAGCTTTGGTGATCAGATTTTTAATGTTTTAGCATTTAGTTATTTTCTTTATAGATTCAGGGTATTTTGAGTCTGCTTAGGACACGTCAACTTCAACTACCCATGTAGCGAGTCCCACTCCGATGACTCCCAGATCTACACGACCTTAGGGCATCAGGCTTTAAATTCCCCGAAGGAGTGGTGCTCGAGTAGCGAAGGCCGCTGGCAAACTACCCTTATTTGATTAACTTCCTTTTGTTTCTTTTCACTTTTAGCTTAGAGTCTCATCTAGTCATTCTAACTGCCAATATATCCACAACTGGTCTAATTTTATCTAGTTAAGTCTCGAACAGGCAATTGGCTGAGGTCTCTAATCCAGACAAGGTTGTGCTCAGTTATCAGGAATTCCCTATTCCTAATCAATTAGTTCAACAGTAGTCATCAATTATCTCCTACTAACCATAACATACTACCTACATATCATAGACATAAGCAATTGTTTAACCAAGCATACTGCATTTAGAAGTCTGAAAGACGAAAAAATTTTGAAATATTTTGGAAGGGTGTGAAAATACAGGGAAAACAAGCAAAATCATGCAAAAAATTTGCAAACTGCTACAGTGCACCGTGCACTGCTACCCCACACTTAATTCTGGCACTGTCCTCAGTGTTCATGCATATCTAAACTACCCCACACTTATTTGAAGATAAGAAGAAATGAAAACAAAATAGAAAACTCTTACCCCACACTTATTTGACTAACTAAGGGTAAGAGAGAAAATAAAATAACCAACAAAACAAGACACAAAAATGAAGAAAATAAAAGTAAAGGAAGATGAGATTAGGAAAACTCCCTTCTTGCCTCGAGCAGAAGGGTTTTCTCTTATCTGTCAATTGGCTCTTCACCTTAGCCATGTGCTATTGCTGAGGCATTCTTGACTCTGTAAGCTCTAGATACTGGAACGGATGACGTTAGCTTCGATCCTTCATCGTCGAGCTCTAGGTAGTGTCCTATTCATTTGATGAATGGCTCGAGCCCCACGGACTGCTTCCTCGAATCATTTCTAAGATTTCTCACAATCATAGCAACGTGTCCAGGAGGAACGTGTCTAGGAATGAGACTTCTTTGGATTGGTGTGCCTACCTGCCAATGTTAGTGAAGGTATGGCATGCAAGTCTCGAATGGAAGAAAAGATACCTGAAGTTTTGGCAAAGCTGTGGTGGTAGGGGCTCTAGTTGTATAGATCTGGGCCCAAGTATTTGAGACTTCCTCGGGGAAGTTTCTCACAGCTGAATGGTATGCATGGAATGCAAGCTCCTCCAATGCCATGCTCCTGATACAACGCCAAATTCTTCTATATCCCTCGACCCTTTGATACCACTTGGTAAATCACTTGCTTGCACTGATCTGGCTTTAATTGTTGCCAGTATCTCATCTGTTGATTATGCGGGTAGGGGTTTTGTTGTGGTGGTATCTTTTTGAATGTTTCCAGCTTCGGAATTACTCCTCAGCTAAATCCCGTATGATTTCTCCAGCTGGGATTGTATGCATTTCCCATTGGAGCAGCATTCTGCAGTAACCTGCACCAACCACTTTTGGAATGGTCAGTCATTCCTATAGTAATCCATGCTAAAGTGTGGTACTTAGCAGACTTCACAGATTTGATACACAGGCTGAACATTTCTTTCTAAAACATTGGCACTTCGAATCTGGAAAACAACTAGAATCTGCACATGACTTTAACATCATTAGTAGGTAATGCATGTGGTTCAGGTTATTTTCGAAAAGTGTTCCACGACTACTATGATGTAATTAGTGTCAAAGGAAGAAAGGAAAAGGATTCGAAATACCCCTGATATCAAAGGTTGCAACATTCAGCGTACGTTGTTGGGGTAGACGATCTCTGGAAGATGTGTTACCTATTATTTGGCAAGCATCGCAGGACTGTATCAGAGATACAAAATCCTTGAATATAGTGGGTCAACAAGATCCCGCTTTCAACACTTTCCGGACAGTGTTGATAGTAGTCAATTGGTCTCCTGTAGATTCTTTAGGGCAATGCTCCAAAATCTTGTGTCCTTTGTCTTCTGAGATACATCTTCTGATCACTTACCCTGCAATGATTCAAAATAGAAAAACGGATCTCCCTAGTAGTAACGTTCCAAATCAACAAAGAATTTCTTCTTTTGTTGATAAGTCATATCACTTGGGAATAATTAGCAACTAGATAATTAGTAATATCAGTAAACTACGGAGGAGAATCATTATTCATAGCAAATAATTTCTCATTCAGAAGTTTATCAGATACTACTGTCTCGTCAATAGCTTCTAACTCGGGGTTTACTAATCTAGACCAAAGGTTTGCTTTCTAGATTTTTAGCCCTTTTTCTTATCCCGTCTTTCTATATCAAATTCAATGGAACTTAACCAATCAATCTTGGTTCATCATTAGTTTTATTGAACAGATATCTTAGAGTAAAGTAATCAGTGTATACTATTGTTTAGACTAGGCATGGTATGAATGTATCATAGGCATATGCAATAACTAGTAATCCCTTTTCAGTGGTGGTAAGGTTCTACTAGGCATCAGTAAAAGGTCTTACTTGCATAGTGTATAATATGAAGTTCTAATCATGCCTATTTCCTAAAACAATCATTACTACATGGTCACTAGCATCACATATTAATTCACAAAGCAAATTTCAATTAGGTGATGTCATAATGGGTGCAGTAATTCCTTTTGGTTTAAACAATCTCATGCATTTATCATCAAACAAAAGGAACATCCTTTCTCATTAGAATACTCAGAGGTTTGTCTATTAAAGAAAATTTTATTTCATGATTCTGTCTAATAGACTAAGCATGACCTAAGAAAATTCCACAATGATATTTCTTCCAGATTAAAACCTGAGCCAAAAATTGACAACTCAGAAAAATATTCTATCCTCATTTCCATTTTTATTTATTTTTTTCGAAATTAAGTAATAGGGAACGGAAAAGAAAAACAAATGTAAGAAGAAAAAAAAACAACTAAGAAAGAACAAGAGATAGGGAAGAAGAACAACTTACCGTTGAGCAAGAAAAATACATTCTTTTTGGATTTTAAATTTTTAACATTTTTTTTCTTTTTATGTTTAATTCCGAAAGCCATTAAATTCCCTCAATATGGTTTTAGAATAATTTTCTAAAATTGGGTTATCCTAAGTGTCTTAATTCCAGATAATATCTAAAATCAATTAGTTATGATAACCCTATATTTCGGAAATTGATTGTCTAACTAGTATAAGATAAGTGTAGGTCTAAGGTCTAGGTTACTACAGTTACCTATCATAAGTCTCTAGAATTGTGGCCTTTAATCCTAAATTCATTATGATATTTCCCCGGCAACGGCGCCAAAAATCTGATGCGATTCCGGTTGACGTGCTAAATAGGTGTTATTTTACCCTATGTTGATTATGAGTAATTAAGGACTGTGATTGACTAATTGTCACATTTAGTCTCTATGGTGTCACTTAATCAACCAGAACCTAAGGCAGAGTACCTATCGTGTAGCTAGTCTGTTGGAAAGTATCTACGATTTTATTAAATAATTATCGTACTCCCAGGGAAGTGGTAACAGCTTAGTAGTAACTAGCCTTTTATCCTAACTCCTATCTTATGGTCCAGTTATGCAATCTTCATCAAATACTTTGATGAGAGGGTGATTCATTCTCCACTAGGTTTCAGTTTAAATACCTGAACATGTTTTATAGACGAGAACCTGATTTCATGTTATACTGTTACTATACGTTGATTGACCTATATTCGAGTATTTTAGACATGTCTTGGCCTAGATTGCAACTATGTTCTGTGTCTAAAGGTTACCACATCTGAGTCTCTATGCTACCGCCCCATCGCCAAGGTAAACGGCCCTACTCACGGCTCGGACTAAAGTCAGTAATGAACGCCCTATGTCACTTCGGTATCATGCTGCTCGTCTCATAACCGCCGGCATAACACTCTACTCAGCCTACCTAGACTACTTTCAACCAACAGGGTGTTCCGCAGATTATTTTATCTAGTATGGCAGACACCAATACTAATTGATGCATGTTAAACTAAACAGGTTATATATAGACCGTGGTTAGGAATTGTCTATAACCCTAATTTCAGTTTAAAAGAACGGCATTAGACATGCAGACGTAATGAATATTTAAGCAGGTGGCCATTTCCGGAAAATCATAACAACTTCAACATATAAAACAGATATTCATAAGAATCGTAATATGATATTCAAATTAATATTTAGATAAAACAATTCGTAAACATACAGAACCTCGTCTAGGGGACCCACTGTCATAAAGTAATCACCACTCTATGCAGGTCCAGCCGGCGCTGCAGCTCCTGTATGCTCCTGACTGCTCGATCCTACTCTGCTCGGCAGAGCCTTCGGAGAACGCTCCTCAGACCTAGTAGCAATTGCTTTACCTTACATCCCGGGCTTAAGCAAATTGCCCTAATCTGACTAAGAACACGCACCATATCTCTCTCTTAGGATCTCCTAACGAAATCCCGGTATTCTATGAATACAAAAAATGAACCTATCTATCGAAGCCTAAGATCTGAGACTATTTCTCATAAACTAAAGCAAAACACTAACAAGAAAGAAAGAAAACTGAAACTGAAACCCGAGTCTCTTAGTGACTTGTGTACTCGAGAATTGTACACTGGAAGTCTCTGAATGACTCAGATCGAGTGGAGAGGAATGATTTCAACTGCTGGAGGCTTGGGGTATTTATAGCAGCTTCCCGGGGTGATTTTTCATCAAACATTCGATGTGGGACTGGTTCTGGGGGTTCGGGACGCCCGTCCCGAGTCCTGGACGCCCGTCCCGGTGCTTTGACTGGGTCGGGACGCCCGTCCTGACCCTTTGACCAAGTCAACATTTCCAAAATTTGCTGTTTTCGTCTACTTTTCACCTGACACTTCCAAAATCATAAAAACCGTGAAATTGAGTAATTAACAAACAATTAAGATCAATTTCCTATCAATTTCACCCGAAATCATACATAAAAACATGCTAAAAAAGTGATACGATTTAACCATAATATACTACCTACATATCATAGACATAAGCAATTGTTTAACCAGGCATACTGCATTTAGAAGTCTGAAAGACGGAAAATTTTGAAAAATTTTGGAAGGGTGTGAAAATATGGGGAAAACAAGCAAAAGCATGCAAAAACATTTTGCAAACTGCTATAGTGCACCGTGCACTGCTACCCCACACTTATTTTTGACACTGTCCTCAGTGTTCATGCATATCTAGACTACCCCACACTTATTTGAAAACAAGGAGAAACAAAAACAAAATAGAAATTTCTTACCCCACACTTATTTGACTGAGTAAGGGTAAGAAGGAAAATGAAGTAACGAAGTAAATAACAAAAAACAAAACACGAAATGAAGAAAATAAAAGGAAGATGAGGGTTAGAAAAACTCCCTTCTTACCTCGAGCAGAAGGGTTTTCTCTAGGCTATCAATTGGCTCTTCACCTTAGCCATGTGCTATTGATGAGGCGCTCTTGTCTCTGTAAACTCTAGATATTGGAACGGATGACGTCACCTCCGATCCTTCATTGTCGAGCTCCAGGTAGTGGCCAATTCATTGGATGAATGGCTCGAGCCCCAAGGACTGTTTCCTCGAATCATTTGTAAGATTTCTCATAATCATAGCAACGTGTCCAGGGGGAACGTGTCTAGGAATAAGACTTCTTGGGATTTGTGTGCCTTCTTGCCAATGTTAGTAAATGTATTGCATGCAAGTCTCGAATGGAAGAAAAGATACCTGAAGTTTTGGCGAAGCTGTGGTGGTAGGGGGCTTCAGTTGTGTAGATCTGGGCCCAAGTATTTGAGACTTCCTCGGGGAAGTTTCTCACAGCTGATTGGTATGCAGGGAATGCAAGCTCCTCCATTGCTATGCTCCTGATACAACGCCAAATTCCTCTATATCCTTCGACCCTTCGTTACCTCTTGGTAGATCACTTGCTTGCACTGGTCTGGCTTTAATTGTTGCCAGTATCTCATCTGTTGATTCTGTGGGTAGGGGTTTTGCTGTGGTGGTATCTTCTGAAAGTTTCCAGCTTCCGAATTATTCCTCAGCTAAATCCTGTATGATTCCTCTAGTTGGGATTGTATGCATTTCCCATTGGAGCAGCATTCTGCAGTAACCTACTCCTACCTCTTTTGGAATGGTCAGTCATTCCCATAGCAATCCCTGCTAGAGTGTGGTACTTAGCAGACTTCACAGATTTGATACACAGGCTGAACATTTCTTCCTAAGACATCGACACTCTGAATCTGGAAAACAACTAGAATCTGCACATGACTTTAACATCATTAGTAGGTAATGCCTGTGGTTCAGGCCATTTTGAAAAGTGTTCCACGACTACTATGATGTAATTATGTTCAAAGGAAGAAAGAGAAAAGGATTCGAAATACCCCTGATATCAACGGTTGCAACATTCTGTGTACGTCACTGGGGTAGATGATCTCTGGAAGATGTGTTACCTGTTATTTGGCAAGCATCGCAGGACTGTATCAGAGATACAAAAGTCCTTGAATATGGTGGGTCAACAAGATCCTGCTTTCAACACTTTCCGGACAGTGTTGATAGTAGTTAATTGGTCTCCCGTAGATTCTTTAGGGCAATGCTCCAAAATCTTGTGTCCTTCATCTTCTGAGATACGTCTTCTGATCACTTACCCTGCAATGATTCAAAATAGAAAAACGGATCTCCCTAGTAGTAACGTTCCAAATCAACAAAGAATTTCTTCTTTTGTTGATAAGTCATATCACTTGGGAATAATTAGCAACTAGATAATTAGTAATATCAGTAAACTACGGAGGAGAATCATTATTCATAGCAAATAATTTCTCATTCAGAAGTTTATCAGATACTACTGTCTCATCAATAGCTTCTAACTCGGGGTTTTCTAATCTAGACCAAAGGTTTGCTTTCTAGATTTTTAGCCCTTTTTCTTATCCCGTCTTTCTATATCAAATTCAATAGAACTTAACTAATCAATCTTGGTTCATCATTAGTTTTATTGAACAGATATCTTAGAGTAAAGTAATCATTGTATACTATTGTTTAGACTAGGCATGGCATGAATGTATCATAGGCATATGCAATAACTAGTAATCCCTTTTCAGTGGTGGTAAGGTTCTACTAGGCATCAGTAAAAGGTCTTACTTGCATAGTGTATAATATGAAGTTCTAATCATGCCTATTTCCTAAAACAATCATTACTACATGGTCACTAGCATCACATATTAATTCACAAAGCAAATTCCAATTAGGTGATGTCATAATGAGTGCAGTAATTCCTTTTGGTTTAAATAATCTCATGTATTTATCATCAAACAAAAGGAACATCCTTTCTCATTAAAATACTCAGAGGTTTGTCTATTAAAGAAAATTTTATTTCATGATTCTGTCTAATAGACTAAGCATGGCCTAAGAAAATTCCACAATGATATTTCTTCCAGATTAAAACTTGAGCCAAAAATTGACAACTCAGAAAAATATTCTATCCTCATTTCCATTTTTATTTTTTTCGAAATTAAGTAATAGGGAAAAACGAAAAAGAGAAACAAATGTAAGAAGAAAAAACAACTAAGAAAGAACAAGAGATAGGGAAGAAGAACAACTTACCGTTGAGCAAGAAAAATACATTCTTTTTTTGGATTTTAAATTTTTAACATTTTTTTTCTTTTTATGTTTAATTTCGAAAGCCATTAAATTCCCTCAATATGGTTTTAGAATAATTTTCTAAAATTTGATTATCCTAAGTGTCTTAATTTCAGATATTATCTAAAATCAATTAGTTATGATAATCATATATTTCGGAAATTGATTGTCTAACTAGCATAAAACAAGTGTTAGGTCTAAGGTCTAGGTTACTACCGCTACCTATCATAAGTATCTAGAATTTTGATCAGTGCCTAGAATTTTGATCAGGAGTCCTAAATTCATTATGATATTTCCCCGGCAACGGCGCCAAAAATCTGGTGCGCTCCGATTGGTATGCTAAAAGATAGGCTTTATTTACCTATGTCGATTATGAGTAATTAAGGAATGAGTCTTACTAACTAATCACTTAGCATTCAATTATTGTCACTTAATCAACCAGAACCTAAGGCAGAGTACCTATCGTGTAGCTAGTCTGTTGGAAAGTATCTACGATTTTATTAAGTTAAATATCGTACTCCCAGGGAAGTGGCAACGACTTAGTAGTAACTAGCCTTTTATCCTAACTCCTATCTTGATGAGAGGGTGATCCATTCTCCACTAGGGTTAAGTCTAATTAATCCTAGAAGTGTTTTATAGATGAGTCCTGATTCTATATTATACTGTTCCTATATGTTGATTGACCTATATTCGAGTATTTTAGACATGTCTTGGCCTGGATTGCAACTATGTTCTGTGTCTAAAGGCGTACCACATCCGAGGTTTCTTATAAACCGCCCTACCTTAATGACGGCCCTACTCACGGTTCGGGACAAAGACATCCATGAAAGCCCTATGTCACTTCGGGGATCATACCGCTTGCCCTAGCCGCCGGCATAATCGGAATCGGCCCGGCTTACCCTAGACTACTCTAACAAACAAGGTGTTCAGCAGGTTATTTTATCTAGCATGGCAGACACCAATACTAATTGATGCTTGTTAAACTAAACAGGTTATGATTAGACCGTGGTTAGGAATTGTCTATAACCCTAACTTTAGTTTAAAAGAGCACATTAGACATGCAGACATAGTGAATGTTAAGCAGGTGGCTATTTCCGGAAAAATATAACAACGTCAACATATAAAACAACTATTCATAAAAATCGTAATCTCGTATTCATAATAGATATTTAGAACAGCACAATAACAACATAGAAGAGAGGGACATGGGGACTGATGCCATAAAGAAATCACCCTTTACGTAGTCTCGCCGACGGAGCGTACTGCTGTATATGTCGTATTGCTCGCCTTGACTCTGCTCGCCAGAACCTTCGGAGGACGCTTCCTCAGCCTAGTAACTGGGCTTTTCCTTAATACCCAGCTTAAGCCCAGCCTTGTGGACTGACTCTTCGAACGCCTAGAGCCTCTTAGGATCTCCTAACGAAATCCCGGGTATTCTTTGAATACCAAAAACGAACCTATCTATAGAAGCCTAAGATCTGAGACTATTTCTCAGAAACTAAAACAAAACACTAATAAGAAAGAAAACTGAGATCCGAGTCTCTGAGTGAGTTGTGTACTGGAGAAGTGTACACTGGAAACCACTAAATGACTCAGATCGAGTGGAGAGGAATGATTTCAACTCATGGAGGCCTGGGGTATTTATAGCAGCTTTCTGGAGTGAAAATCTCCAAAACTTTCGATGTGGGACAACTTCTGGTGCTTCGGGACGCCCGTCCTGGTGGTTTGACTGGGTCGGGACGCCCGTCCCGGACCGTTGACCAAGTCAGCATTTCCAAAAATTGCATTTTTACCCCAAATTTTGCTGTTTTCGTCTACTTTTCACCTGACACTTCCAAAATCATAAAAAGTGTGAAATTGAGTAAATAACAATCAATTAAGATCAATTTACCCTCAATTTCACCCTAAATCATGTATAAAAACATGCTAAAAAGGTGATACGATTTTCGCGTATCAGATAAAAATCTGATGCAGTTCCGATTGGTATGCTAAAAGATAGGCTTTATTTACCTATGTCGATTATGAGTAATTAAGGACTGAGTTTTACTAACTGTCACTTAGCATTCAATTATTGTCACTTAATCAACCAGAACCTAAGGCAGAGTACCTATCGTGTAGCTAGTCTGTTGGAAAGTATCTACGATTTTATTAAGTTAAATATCGTACTCCCAGGGAAGTGGCAACGACTTAGTAGTAACTAGCCTTTTATCCTAACTCCTATCTTATGATCCAGTTATGCAATCTTCATCAATGATTTTGATGAGAGGGTGATCCATTCTCCACTAGGGTTAAGTCTAATTATTCCTAGAAGTGTTTTATAGATGAGTCCTGATTCTATGTTATATTGTTCCTATATGTTGATTGACCTATATTCGAGTATTTTAGACATGTCTTGGCCTGGATTGCAACTATGTTCTGTGTCTAAAGGCGTACCACATCCGAGGTTTCTAATAAACCGCCCTACCTTAATGACGGCCCTACTCACGGTTCAGGACGAAGACATCCATGAAAGCCCTATGTCACTTCGGGGATCATACCGCTTGCCCTAGCCGCCAGCATAATCGGACTCGGCTCGACTTACCCTAGACTACTCTAACAAACAGGGTGTTCAGCAGGTTATTTTATCTAGCATGGCAGACACCAATACTAATTAATGCCTGTTAAACTAAACAGGTTATGATTAGACCGTGGTTAGGTATTGTCTATAACCCTTACTTTAGTTTAAAAGAGCACATTAGACATGCAGAAATAGTGAATGTTAAGCAGGTGGCTATTTCCGGAAAAACATAACAACGTCAACATATAAAACAACTATTCATGAAAATCATAATCTCGTACTCATAATATATCTTTAGAACAACACAATAACAACATATAAGAGAGGGACATGGGGACTGATGCCATAAAGAAATCACCCTTTACGTAGTCTCGCCTACGGAGCGTACTGTTGTATATGTCGTATTGCTCGCCCTGACTCTGCTCACCAGAACATTCGGAGGACGCTTCCTCAGCCTAGTAACTGGGCTTTACCTTAATACCCAGCTTAAGCCCAGCCCTGTGGATTTACTCTTCGAACGCCTAGAGCCCTCTTAGGATCTCCCAACGAAATCCTGGGTATTCTATGAATAACAGAAACGAACCTATCTATAGAAGCCTAAGATCTGAGACTATTTCTCAGAAACTAAAACAAAACACTAATAAGAAAGAAAACTGAGATCCGAGTCTCTGAGTGAGTTGTGTACTGGAGAAGTGTACACTGGAAACCACTAAATGACTCAGATCGAGTGGAGAGGAATGAATTCAACTGCTGGAGGCCTAGGGTATTTATAGTAGCTTCCCGGGGTGATTTGTCATCAAAAATTCGATGTGGGACTTGAACTGGGGGTTCGGGACGCCCGTCCCGGATTGGGACGCCCGTCCTAGTCTGTTGACCAGGTCGGGACGCCCGTCTTGACCCTTTGACCAAGTCAACATTTCCAAAAATTGCGTTTTTGCCCCAAAATTTGCTGTTTTCGTCTACTTTTCACCTGACACTTCCAAAATCATAAAAACTGTGAAATTAAGTAAATAATAAACATTTAAGATCAATTTACTCTTAATTTCACCCTAAATCATATATAAAAACATGCTAAAAAGGTGATACGATTTTCGCGTATCAATAATAAAATGAGAGTTAGGGTAAAAGGATAGTTACTACTAAGCCGTTACCACTTCTCTGGGTGTACGATAAATTTTTAAATTAAAATTGTAGGTACTTTCCAACATACTAGCTACACGATAGGTACTCTGCCTTAGGTTCTGATTGATTAAGTGACAACATAGATGCTAAATGTGACAATTAGTAATTCTAAGTCCTTAGTTATTCATAATCAATATAGGGTAAATAAAACCTATTTTTAGCATATCAGTCGGAACGCATCAGATTCTTGGCGCCGTTGCCGGGGAAATATCATAACAAATTTAGGATTCCTGAACAAAATTCTAGAGACTTATTATAGGTAACGGTAGTAATATATACCTTAGACATAACACTTGTTTTATGCTAGTTAGACTATCGTTTCCGAAATATAGGATTATCTTAACTAATTAATTTTAGAAATTATCTGAAATTAAGAAATTTAGGATAATCAAATTTTAGAAAATTATTCTAAAACCTTATTAAGGAAATTTAAATGCTTTCGAAAAAAATAAAAAAAACCTGAAAAATATTTTCTTGTTTTAAAATTCTTCCGTATTTTGTTTTTCCCCTTTTGTTTCTTTTATAGTTGATATGCATAAATCATATCACTTTTTTAGAATAATGTTTTTAGGCACAATTTAGGGTGAAATTGGTGTTAAATCATTCTTAATTGATTGTTATTAACTCAATTTCATAGTTTTTATGATTTTGGAAGTGTTAGGTGAAAAGTACAAGAAAATGGCAAATTTCGGGGCAAAAACGTGATTTTCAGAATTTTGGAAGTCGGGATGGGCGTCTAGAACCCAAGATGGGCGTCCTGACCTGGTCAATAGACCAGGACGGGTGTCCAGGACTTGGGACGTCCTTCCTGACCTGGTCAACAGGCCGGGACGGGCGTCCCGAGCCCCAGTTCAGAATCCCACATCGATTTTTGAAGAGAAATTCACCCAGTTCCCTACTATAAATACCCCAGGCCTTCCTCAGTTGAAATCATTCCTCTCCACTCGATCTGAGTCATTTAGTGACTTCAAGTATACAGTTTTCCATATTATACAAGTCACTTAGTGTTCTCAGGTTTTTAGTATTGGTTTATTTACAATTTTAGAGAGTGTCTCGTGTTCTTTGTTTCTGAGAGTCTGTCTCAGATCCTAGAATATGACTAGATAGGTTCATTTTCGGTATTCATAGAATACCCGAGATTTCGTTAGGAGATCCTAAGAGGGCACTAGGCGTTCAAAGAGTCAGTCAACAGGGTTGTGCTTAAGCTGGGTATTAAGGTAAAGTACAGCTACTAGGCTGAGGAAGCGTCATCCGAAAGTTCTGTCGAGCAGAGTCGGGTCGAGCAGTCCAACATATACAAGCAGTTGCTCCATCAGCGGACTACATAAAGGGTGAATACTTTATGGCATCGGTCCCCTTGTCCCTCTGTTTATATGTCTGTACTATATTCGTCCAAATACTAATTATGAATATTGGATTATGATTATATGAATGTGTTATGCATGTTGAAGTACTTTATGGATTTCCAGAAATGGTCACCAGCTTAATTTTCATTATGATTGCATGTTTGCTGTAGTTTCTTTTAAACTAAATGAACGGTTATAGACAACTCCTAACCACTGTCTAATCATAACCTGTTTAGTTTAACAGGCATTAATTTAGGTCTTTCCCGTCAGAAAGCATTAATGTCTGCCATATTAGATGAAATAACCTATAGATCACCATGTTTGTTAGAGTAGTCTAAGTAGGCTGAGTTTGTGTGTTTATGCCGGCGTTAGGGCGAGCGGCATGATCTCCTAAGTGACATAGGACATTCATGGATGCCTTTAGCTCGAACCGTGAGTAGGACCGTCAATGGCGATGGGGCGGTTTATCAGGTAACTCAGATGTGGTACACCTTTAGACTCAGTACATAATTGCAATCTAGACCAAGATATATCTAAAATACTCGAAGATATGTCAATCAACATGTAGGAACAATATAACATAGAATCAGAACATTATCTGTAAAACACTTTTTAGGCTTTGATAGACTTAAACCTAGTGGAGAATGGATCACCTTCTCATCAAAGATTTTGATGAATGATTGCATAACTAGATCATAAGATAAGAGTTAGGGTGAGAGGATAGTTACTACTAAGGCGTTACCACTTCCCTGGGAGTACGATAATTAATTTAATTAAAATCGTAGATACTTTCCAACAGACTAGCTACACGATACGTACTCTGCCTTAGGTTCTGATTGATTAAGTGACAGCATAGAGACTAAATGTGACAATTAGTCAGTCTAAGTCCTTAATTACTCATAATCAACATAGGGTAAAATAACACCTATTTTAGTATATCAGTCGGAATCCCATCAATAGTTTTATTATTGTTTAGTCTTGTTTTTAAAATTTCCCTAATTGTTAATTTGTTTTGTCCTTTTTTCGATTTCTTTTATCGTTCAATTCTGTTTTACTCCACTAACCAGTCTGCTCAGGCTTAACGTATTTTTCTCTGTAGTTGCATGACTCGAACCTCAGAAGCTAACCTTGAACCCCCAGTTGAGAACCCCGAACGTCTCATCCATACAGCTAACAGGCGAAGAACAGAGATGGTTGCCGAAAGACCTCCCCTCGAGTCCTACATCCAGCCACAGACTGTTCCAGTATCGTCCGCCATTCAAATCCTTGGAAACCCTCGCTATAATCTCAAACCAAATGTGATCCAACTGATAATAAATCGGGTCCAGTTTGGAGGAACTGCAGCCGAGAATCCGCTCGAACACTTATCCGAATTCTCCTCTCTTTGCTAAGGTCTCAAGGGAGATCACACTGCAGAAGTAACCAAGCTAAACCTCTTCCCCTACTCACTAGGGACAGAGCTAAGAGGTGGCTGGCATAGTTACCTACTAACTCAATCACATCATGGGATGAGTTAAGCAAGGCCTTCCTAGAAGAATACTACTCTGCAACAAGAGTCCTAGAGTATCGAAGGTCTCTGTCTAGTTTTACTCAAGCTACTGATGAGACAGTGATCGAAGCCTGGGACAGATTCAAGGAACTACCCAAGCTCTGCCCACAACATGGACTTACCGAAGCACTGCTAATCTAACAATTCTACGGGGGTATGACGGAAATGGGCAAGCAAGTTCTTGATGGGCTTAATCCCCAGAGCGGTTTCAATGGAATGAGTGACGTAGATGATAGAAACGCCCTGGAGAGACTCTATAGGAATAGCAAGAACTGGCGCACTAGTGACCGAGCTAAGAAACAACCAGTTAATGCAACACTCGCCTCCACTGGTGATCAATTTGAGGCACCGAAGGCCAACATTGCTAATCAACTAAATGTCTTCCAACAGGGGAAAAACATTCAGCCAGTATATCAAGTCTGCAAATTTTGCCAATGACCGCATTTTAGTGGGGATTGTTATGGTAATGGAATATTAACTATTCCAGAGGATATGGAACAAGTGGACGCAGTTAACTCTGCCCCTATAGGAAATACCTACAACCCCACCTGGAAGAACCATCCAGGATTTAGTTGGAGAAACAATCCCGGGAATACTAACTTTCAGAAAAGAGCACCTCAGCAATTGCCTTATCTGTAGAATCAGCAAGTCGCTCTGCCTGCACCAAGGAACTACATTATTCCAGTCGACCCCATGCAAGAATTCCAAGACATACTGAAAAGCATTGCTGACTCTAACAAAGAAATGATAGAGTCAAATAGGAAGGTCTAGGAAGCTCATGTAGAGAGAATCCAGCAGAATGAGAACAGACAGAAGCAGACCGAGCAAACAGTCAGAAACACACAAGCTGCTATACAAACTTTGGAGAGATAAATGGGCTAGCAATTGATATGCATAAATCATATCACATTTTTAGCATGTTTTTAGGCATGATTTAGGGT
Source organism: Asclepias syriaca (assembly GCA_027405835.1). Taxonomy (NCBI): domain Eukaryota; kingdom Viridiplantae; phylum Streptophyta; class Magnoliopsida; order Gentianales; family Apocynaceae; genus Asclepias; species Asclepias syriaca. Next base: position 18,560,242 of record CM049924.1, on the reverse strand, counting down.
GAAATTGGTAGGAAATCGGTCTTAATTGATTATTATTAACTCAATTTCACAGTTTTTGTGATTTTCGAAGTGGCAGGTGAGAACTAGAAGAAAATGGCAAATTTCGGGGCAAAAATGTAATTTTTCAGAAGTTCAGACGTCGGGGAGGGCGTCCCGAATCAGGATGGGCGTCCTGACCTGGTCAACAGGCCAGGACGGGCGTCCCAATCCAGGACGGGCTTCCCGAGCTGAAACTCCAAGTCCCACATCGAATTTTTGAAGAAAAATCACTCCAGAAAGCTACTATACATACCCCAGGCCTTCCTCAGTTGAAATCATTCCTCTCCACTCAATCCGAGTCTTTTAGTGACTTAAGTTGTACATTTTTCTCGAGTACATAAGTCACTTAGAGACTCGGGTTCAGTATAATTTTTCTTCTATTTTTAGTTAGTGTTTTCGTTTTCTTAGTTTCTGAGAATTAGTCTCAGATCTTAGGCTTCGATAGATAGGTTCATTTATGGTATTCATAGAATACCCGGGATTTCGTTAGGAGATCCTAAGAGGGCTCTAGGCGTTCGAAGAGTCAGTCCACAGGGCTGGGCTTAAGGTGGGTATTAAGGTAAAGTCCAGCTACTAGGCTGAGGAAGCGTCCTCCGAAGGTTCTGTCGAGCAGAGTCGGGTCAAGCAGTACGACATATACAAGCAGTTGCTCCATCGGCGAGACTAAGTAAAGGGTGATTTCTTTATGGCATCAGTCCCCCTCTCCCTCTCTTTATATGTTAGTATTGTGTTTGTCCAAAGATTTATTATGAATATGAGATTATGATTTTTATGAATATCTGTTTTATATGTTGAAGTTCTTATGATTTTCCGAAAATAGCCACCTGCTTGATATTCATTATGTCTACATGTCTAATGTAGTTTCTTTTAAACTAAAATTAGGGTTATAGACAATTCCTAACCACGGTCTATTCATAACCTATTTAGTTTAACAAGCATGAATTAGTATTGGTGTCTGCCATATTAGATAAAATAACCTGCGGAACACCCTGTTTGTTAGAGTAGTCTAAGTAGGCTGAGTTGAGCGTTTATGCTGGCGTTAGGGCGAGCGGCATGATCCCTGAAGTGACATAGGGCTTTCATGGATGTCTTTAGCTCGAACCGTGAGTAGGGCCGTCAACCTTGGCGATGGGGCGGTTTATCAGATAACTCAGATGTGGTACACCTTTAGACTCAGTACATAGTTGCAATCCAGGCTAAGATATATCTAAAATACTCAAAGATAGGTCAATCAACATATAGGAACAGTATAACATAGTATCAGGACATTATCTATAAAACACTTTTAGGCTTAAATAGACTTAAACCTAGTGGAGAATGAATCACCCTATCATCAAAGTTATTGATGACGATTGCATAACTGGATCATAGGATAAGAGTTAGGGTAAAAGGCTAGTTACTACTAAGCCGTTACCACTTCCCTGGGAGTACGATATTTAATTTAATAAAATCGTAGATACTTTCCAACAGACTAGCTACACGATAGGTACTCTGCCTTAGGTTCTGACTGATTAAGTGACACCTTAAAAGACTAAATGTGACAATTAGTCAACTTCAGTCCTTAATTACTCATAATCAACATAGGGTAAAACAACACCTATTTAGCATATCAGTCGGGAACACATCAGCTATCCACCCATCTCTCTCACAGGTCACAGGGAATGCTATCAAGTAACACTGAGAAATTGAATGCAAGACCATTACTCTAAGATCTAGTAAAGTTCTATCTCCATCTCCTCCCAAACCTTCTGACCCTCCTATTCTTGTGCAGGAACCAGAAGAAGGCTCCCAGGACTGAACGCCGACAAATGTCGAAACCGAAGTAGCAAGGAAAGGGAAGACAGAGTTTATTTCTGTGTACCGACCAAAAGTACCTTACCCTGCCAGACTTATGCAGAATAAATATAAAGAGAAGTTCGAAAAGTTGTTTAAGAATTTTAGTCAGATTCATGTTAATTTACCTTTGCTTGATGTTATTTCTTAAATGCCAAAGTATGCTATGTTTTTAAAAGAAGTTATTAGTAATAAAAGAAAATTTGACATGGACAAGGTGTTTCTTAATGAAGAATGCTTGGCAGTTCTACTGAATAAGCTGCCTTCCAAACAGAAAGATCCAGGCTGCTTTACCTTGCCATGTACAATTGGAAATATTACTAATATACATGCATTAGCAGACTTAGGAGCTAGTATTAATCTCATGTCATCTAGTTTATTTGATAAATTAGGATTGTATGATTTGAAAACTACTAGAATGCGCATACAACTTGCAAATAGGACAGTCAAAATCCCCAAGGGGATAATTGAAGATCTCTTAGTAAAGGTCAGAAAATTTGTTTTCCCTATGGACTTTGTTATCATGGACATGAATGGAGAAGGAGGAGTGCCTCTGATCCTAGGTCGACCATTTCTAGCTACCTCAAAAGCATTAATAGACATTAGTAATGGTGATACGCGAAAATCGTATCACCTTTTTAGCATGTTTTTATGTATGAATTTGGGTGAAATCGAGGGTAATTTGATCTTGATTGTTCATTATTCACTTAATTTCACAGTTTTTATGATTTTGGAAGTGTCAGGTGAAAAGTAGACGAAAACAACAAATTTTGGGGCAAAAACGCAATTTTTGGAAATGTTGACTCGGTCAAAGGTTCAGGACGGGCGTCCCGACCAAGTCAAGGAACCGGGACGGGCGTCCCGACCTGGTCAACTGACCAGGACGGGCGTCCCAATCTAGGACGGGCGTCCCGAGCCGCCAGAAGCTATCCCACATCGAATTTTTCAGAGATTTTCACTCCGGGAAGCTACTATAAATACCCCAGGATTCCAGCAGTTGAATTCATTCCTCTCCACTCGATCTGAGTCATTAGTGGTGTCCAGTGTACAATTCTCTAGTACACAACTCACTCAGAGACTCGGATCTCAGTTTTCTTTCTTATTAGTGTTTTGTTTTAGTTTCTGAGAAATAGTCTCAGATCTTAGGTTTCTATAGATAGGTTCGTTTCTGGTATTCATAGAATACCCGGGATTTCGTTAGGAGATCCTAAGAGGGCTCTAGGCGTTCGAAGAGTCAGTCTACAGGGCTGGGCTTAAGCTGGGTATTAAGGTAAAGCCCAGTTACTATGCTGAGGAAGCGTCCTCCGAAGGTTCTGGTGAGCAGAGTCAGAGCGAGCAATACGACATATACAGCAGTACGCTCCGTCGGCGAGACTACGTAAAGGGTGATTTCTTTATGGCATCAGTCCCCATGTCCCTCTCTTATATGTTGTTATTGTTTTGTTCTAAATACATATTATGAATACGAGATTACGATGTTTATGAATAGTTGTTTTATATGTTGACGTTATTATGTTTTTCCGGAAATAGCCACCTGCTAAATATTCACTATGTCTGCATGTTTAATGTGCTCTTTTAAACTAAAGTTAGGGTTATAGACAATTCCTAACCACGGTCTAATCATAACCTGTTTAGTTTAACAGGCATCAATTAGTATTGGTGTCTGCCATGCTAGATAAAATAACATGTTGAACACCCTGCCTGTTAAAGTAGTCTAGGTAGGGGCCGAGCTGAGTCCGATTATGCCGGCGGCTAGGGCAAGCGGTATGATCCCCAAAGTGACATAGGGCTTTCATGGATGCCTTCGTCCCGAACCGTGAGTAGGGCCGTCATTAAGGTAGGACGGTTTATTAGAGACCTCGGATGTGGTACGCCTTTAGACACAGAACATAGTTGCAATCCAGGATAAGATATATCTAAAATACTCGAATATAGGTCAAACAACATATAGGAACAGTATAACATAGAATCAGGACTCATCTATAAAACACTTCTAGGTTTAATTAGACTGAAACCTAGTGGAGAATGAATCACCCTCTCATCAAAGTATTTGATGAAGATTGCATAACTGGATTATAAGATAGGAGTTAGGATAAAAGGCTAGTTACTACTAAGCCGTTGCCACTTCCCTGGGAGTACGATATTTATTTAATAAAATCGTAGATACTTTCCAACAGACTAGCTACACGATAGGTACTCTGCCTTAGGTTCTGGCTGATTAAGTGACACCATAGAGACTAAATGTGACAATTAGTCATTCACAGTCCTTAATTATTCATAATCAACGTAGGGTAAAATAATACCTATTTAGCACATCGGTCGGAAACCCATCAGATTTTTGGCGCCGTTGCCGGGGAAATATCATAATGAATTTAGGATTATTGGCCACAATTCTAGAAACTTATGATAGGTAGCGGTAGTAACCTAGACTTTTGACTTACACTTATCTTATACTAGTTAGACAATCACTTTCCTAAATATAGGATTATCATAACTAATTGATTTTAGATAATATCTGGAATTAAGACACTTAGGATAATCAAATTTTAGAAAATTATTCTAAAACCATATTAAGGAAATTTTCCTGCTTTCTAAATAAAAATCAAAATCCATAAAAATATTTTTCTTGCTTTCTTGTTTCACTGTCCTACTTTTTGCTATTTGTTATTTCTAACCAGACTTTGCACTCAAAGATGAAGAGAACAAGAGCAGCTACTAATTAGGCAAAGAAGACAGAAAACCCTGACACTCCAGGACCGAAGAAGACAAAACCAGAGGGCCCCTCTAGGCCTGCACCAGGAGTACCACGAGGGACTCTTCCTTCACAACCAGTGGAAGTAAACTCAAGCCCTGATGCCAGTGAACTAGTGAGACAATTCCTGAACACCCGTGAGCATAGTCCCACGGAAGAAGATCCTTCTGAGGATACCTTCCCTCCTAGAGAAGTACCCCAGAGATCTCCAATTCACCCTCCTGCCCAGAGAGTTCCTCTAAATCCACCCCCTACTGACCAAACCCAAAATTCACCAACCTCTCCTGCATACACCCCAACACCTAACGAGCGCACCCCTTCATCTGCGGGGAGTACTAACGGTTATTATTCAATGTTGTCCGTGCAGATAGACATGCTAACTCAAAGGGTCTATGAGATGGACCAAGGGATTGCCAGCAGACTGTGTCATTTAGACCAACTCAGTCTGATTATCACAACTAACGTAGACCGACTCAGAGCCACGGTCAATCTTCAGGAGAACCAAGGTGCACAACTACTCCGAGAGATGGCTGATTTACGCATTGAGCAGAACAGGCAGAGGGATGAGATGAGAACCATGCGCATAGAAATGCGAAGCATTCGAACAGAACTACAAGAGATCAGAGATAGGATTCGTTAAAAAGGGAAGATTCTTTTACTTTCAACAAATAATTCGTTTGAACTGAAACTTGAATAATTGACCCTTATTTTTCTTTTTTTCAAACATTTTTAAAGGGTCCTTTATATTCAACAATTTTCTTCAGACATTTTATTTCGAATTTCTATGAAAAACAAGAGTTTTGAAAATACAGTTTATTTTCCACTAATTACATTGCACAAACTCAGTTTTGTTTTTCTGAAATTCTTGTTGAATTTAAGTTAGGATAAAATTAGGGTAGTCACAATTTTCGAAAAAAAAAACTGAGGAATTTTTTGCATAGAGTTTTTAACAACTTCTGAATTTCATTGGATAAACATGAAGCCTTGTTAAGAATTATGATTATTTTTGGTATCTTGAGATTTTCATGGAATTACGAAGAAAATTTTTTTTTTCCCGGAATTGGCACGCGTCCCGGTTCTGGACGGGCGTCCAGCGGGACGGTCGTCCCGAAGGCCGCCCCTTCTATAAAAATTCAATTTTTTTCATTTTCTCTCAAATCTACAACCAAAAATTCATCTCTCTAAAAACATTTCTCTCTAGCCTCTCTCTACAAATTTTTGGCAAACTCCTCAAAGTTTAAAAATTCGAATTTCCCTCCAAAATTTGAATTTTAAACTTCACCCAAAAATTCGAATTTCCCTCCAAAAATTCAAAATTCTTCCCTAAGCTAATTTCATCCTTCTGAATTCAAATTCACCTCCAGAATTTGAGTTTAAAGCTTTCTTTCCCACCTACACTCTCTCATACATTTTAAATGGCTCTGATACGCGAAAATCGTATCACATTTTTAGCATGTTTTTATATATGTTTTAATGTGAAATTGAGAGTAAATTGACATTAATTGTTTACTATTTACTTGATTTCACGGTTTTTATGATTTTGGAAGTGTCAGGTGAAAAGTAGACGAAAATAGCAAATTCTGGGGCAAAAAAGCAATTTTTGGAAATGTTGACCCGGTCAAAGGTCCGGGACGGGCGTCCCGACCCGGTCAAACCGCCAGGACGGGCGTCCTGAACCGCGACGGGCGTCCCGAGCCGCCAGAAGCTGTCCCACATCGAATTTTTCAGAATTTTTCACTCCGGGAAGCTGCTATAAATACCCCAGGCCTCCAGCAGTTGAAATCATCCCTCTCCACTCGATCTGAGTCATTAAGTGGTTTCCAGTGTACAATTTTCCAGTACACAACTCACTCAGAGACTCGGATCTCAGTTTTCTTTCTTATTAGTGTTTTGTTTTAGTTTCTGAGAAATAGTCTCAGATCTTAGGTTTCTATAGATAGGTTCGTTTCCGGTATTCATAGAATACCCGGGGTTTCGTTAGGAGACCCTAAGAGAGCTCTAGGCGTTCGAAGAGTCAGTCCACAGGGCTAGGCTTAAGCCCAGGACGTAAGGTAAAGTCTAGCTACTAGGCTGAGGAAGCGTCCTCCGAAGGTTCTGGCGAGCAGAGTCAGGGCGGGCAATACGACGTATACAGCAGTACGCTCTGTAGGCGAGACTAAGTAAAGGGTGATTTCTTTATGGCATCAGTCCCCATACCCCTCTCTTATATGTTTTATTGCTTTGTCCTAAACATCAATTATGAATATCAGATTATGATTTTATGAATAGTTGTTTTGTATGTTGAAGTTATTATGTTTTTCCGGAAATAGCCACCTGCTAAATAATCATTATGTCTGCATGTCTAATGTAGTTTCTTTTAAACTAAAATAGGGTTATAGACAATTCCTAACCACGGTCTATTCATAACCTGTTTAGTTTAACAGGCATCAATTAGTATTGGTGTCTGCCATACTAGATAAAATAACATGCTGAACACCTGGCTTGTTAGAGTAGTCTAGGTAGGCTGAGTAGAGCGTTATGCCAGCGATTACGAGCCTTCAGAGTGATCCCCGAAAGTGACATAGGGCTTTCATAACTGTCTTTGTTCGTACCGTGAGTAGGGCCGTTTACCTTAATGATAGGGGGCGGTAGCATAGAGACTCAGATGATGTGGTACACCTTTAGACACAGAACATAGTTGCATTCCAGGCTAAGATATATCTAAAACACTCGAATATAGGTCAATCAACATATAGGAACAGTATAACATAGAATCAGAACTTATCTTTAAAACACTTCTAGGGTTAATTAGACTTGAACCTAGTGGAGAATGGATCACCCTCTCATCAAAGTATTTGATGAAGATTGCATAACTGGATCATAAGATAAGAGTTAGGATAAGAGGCTAGTTACTACTAAGCCGTTGCCACTTCCCTGGGAGTACGATAATTAACTTAGTAAAATCGTAGATACTTTCCAATAGACTAGCTACACGATAGGTACTCTGCCTTAGATTCTGGCTGATTAAGTGACACCATAAGACTAAACGTGACAATTAGTCAATCACAGTCCTTAATTAATCATAATCGACATAGGGTAAAAAACACCTATTTAGTACGTCAACCGGAATCGCATCAGATTTTTGGCGCCGTTGCCGGGGAAATATCATAATAATTTAGGATTCCTGATCAAAATTCTAGAGACTTATGATAGGTAACGGTAGTAATCTAGACCTTAGACCCAACACTTGTTTTATACTAGTTAGACAATCAGTTTCCGAAATATAGGATTATCATAACTAATTAATTTTAGATATTATCTGGAATTAAGACATTTAGGATAATCAAATTTTAGAAAATCATTCTAAAACCATATTAAGGGAATTTAATTGCTTTCAAAATATTAAAAATCCGAAAAAATTGTACTTTTTCTTGTTTAAATGGTAAGTTATTCTCTTTTCCCTATCCTTTGTGTTTTCTTGTGAATAGTTGTTTTGTTTTGTTTTCTCTTTCTTCCAAGTTTTTCTTTAGTTTTCACTCTCCCTGTAACCTCACTAACCAGTTTGCTCAGGCTAAAACGTGTTCTTCTCTGTAGTTGCATGACTCGATCTTCAGAAGCTAACCTTGAAACACCAGTTGAAAATCCTGAACGAATCATTCGCACAGCTAATAGGCGAAGAACAGAAATGGCTGCTGAAAGACCTACCCTTGAATCCTACATCCAGCCACAGACGATCCCAGTCTCATCTGCCATCCGAATCCCTGGGAACCCTCGCTATGATCTGAAACCGAATGTGATCCAGCTGATTATAAATCGAGTTCAGTTTGGAGGAACTGCAGCCGAGAATCCGCTGGAACACCTATCTGATTTCTCTTCTCTCTGCGAAGGCCTCAAGGGAGATCATACTGCAGAAATAACTAAACTCAACCTGTTTCCCTACTCACTTAGGGACAGAGCTAAGAGATGGTTGGCCCAGCTACCTACTAACTCCATCACCTCATGGGACGAGTTAAGCAAAGCCTTCCTAGAAGAGTACTACTCTGCAGCAAGAGTCCTAGAATATCGAAGGGCTCTGTCTAGTTTCACTCAAGCTGCTGATGAGACAGTGATCGAAGCTTGGGACAGATTCAAGGAGCTACTCAGGCTCTGCCCCCAACATGGACTTACCGAGGCATTGCTGATTCAGCAATTTTACGGGGGTATGTCAGACATGGGTAAGCAAATTCTCGATGGACTCAATCCTCAGAGCGGTTTCAATGGAATGAGTGATGTAGATGCTAGAAACGCTCTGGAGAGACTCTACAGGAACAGCAAGAATTGGCGCACAAGTGGCCGAGCTAAGAAGCAACCAGTAAATGCGGTCGTTGCCTCCACTGATGATCAATTTGAGGCACTGAAGGCCAGCATTACTAATCAGCTGAATGCTTTCCAACAAGGGAAAAGCATTCAGTCAGTATACCAAGTCTGCGAGTTTTGCCAAGGACCACATTTCAGTGGGGATTGTTATGGTAATGGGATATTAACTGTCCCAGAAGAGATGGAACAAGTGGACGCAGTAAATTCTGCTCCTATAGGAAATACCTACAATCCCACTTGGAAGAACCATCCGGGATTTAGCTGGAGAAACAATCCCGGGGCTACTAACTTCCAGAAAAGAGTACCTCAGCAGCTGCCATATCCGCAGAATCAGCAAGTTGCTCTGCCTGCACCAAGGAATTACATCGTTCCAGCTGATCCCATGCAAGAATTTAGAGACATGCTGAAGAGCATTTCCGACTCCAACAAGGAAATGATAGAGTCCAACAGAAAGATTCAGGAAGCTCACGCAGAAAGAATCCAGCAGAACGAGAATAGACAGAAGCAGACCGAGCAAACAATCAGAAACACACAAGCTGCTATACAAACTTTAGAGAGGCAGATGGGTCAACTATCCACCCATTTCTCTCACAGGTCCCAGGGAACGCTACCAAGCAACACTGAGACCAACCCTCAAACTGAATGCAAGACCATCACTCTAAGATCTGGTAAAATTCTATCTCCATCTCCACCCAAACCATCTGACCCTCCTATTCTTGTGCAGGAACCAGAAGAAGGCTCCAAGGACCCAACGCCGACGGAGGTCGAAATCGAAGTAGCAAGGAAAGGGAAGACGGAGTTTATTCCTGAGTACCGGCCAAAAGTACCTTACCCTGCCAGACTTATGCACAATAAAGATAAGGAGCAATTTGAAAAGTTTCTTAGGAATTTTAGTCAGATTCATGTTAATTTACCTTTACTTGATGTTATTTCTGAAATGCCAAAGTATGCTAAGTTTTTAAAAGAAGTTGTTAGTAATAAAAGAAAATTTGACATGGACAAGGTGGTTCTTAATGAAGAATGTTCGGCGGTTCTGTTGAATAAACTACCGTCTAAACAGAAAGATCCTGGTGTTTTACCTTGCCATGTACAATTGGAAATATTACTAACATGCATGCATTAGCAGACTTAGGAGCTAGTATTAATCTTATGCCATCTAGTTTATTTGATAAATTAGGATTGCATGATTTGAAAACGACTAGGATGTGCATACAACTTGCAGACAGGACAGTCAAAATCCCCAAGGGAATAATTGAAGACCTCTTAGTAAAGGTCGGAAAATTTGTATTTCCTGTGGATTTCGTTGTCATGGACATGAATGGGGAAGGAGGAGTGCCCCTGATCCTAGGTCGACCATTTCTAGCCACCTCAAAAGCATTAATAGACGTCAGTAATGGTCAAATCAAGTTAAGGGTAGGAAATGATGACATCACTTTTAATCTAAATGAAACCCTTAGGTATCCCATGCATTTAGATGATACTTGTTTTTGTGTGGATGCCATGGAACACTTGATTGCAATTAACGTGACAGACCTATGCTCAAACTATCAAATTCTAAGTGAGGACTCCCTAGAATTAGAGGAGTCTGAACTTAGCTCTTCTGAAAATGAAATTACTTCTGATAGTTTCACTGAGATAGGTGATGATGAGATGAAGAAAGAGCGAACCTCGTTTGAAGATCCACCAGACTTGGAACTGAAGGAACTACCCACTCATCTGTGCTACGAATTCCTAGATGACAACAAGAAACTTCCCATTATTCTTGCAGCTGATCTGACTGCAGAACAAAGGAAGCTGACTGTGGACATGTGCAGAAAGCATAGAAGAGCCTTTGCCTACAAAATTGCGGATATCCCAGGTATTAATCCAAGCTTTTGTTCGCATAAGATTCTTCTAGAAAATGAGTATAAGCCATGTGTGCAACCTCAAAGGAGGTTGAATCCTAATGTGTGTGATGTTGTTAAGAAAGAAGTCATTAAACTGTTAGATGCAGGACTTATCTACCCTATCTCGGATAGTGAGTGGGTAAGCCCGGTGCAGGTAGTACCTAAGAAAGGCGGTATAACAGTTGTTAGGAATGAGCATAATGAACTAATCCCTACAAGAACTGTAACTGGTCATCGTGTATGCATAGACTATAGAAAATTAAATACGGCCACACGAAAAGATCACTTTCCCCTTCCTTTTATTGACCAAATGTTAGAAAGATTATCTGGACATATGTTTTATTGCTTTCTTGATGGGTTTTCTGGTTATTTTCAAATTCCTATTTCCCCTGAGGACCAGCATAAAACTACATTCACATGCCCTTTCGGAACATTTGCATATAGAAGGATGCCTTTTGGTTTGTGTAATGCACCTGCTACATTTCAACGTTGTATGACTGCTATCTTTGAGGACATGTTAGGAAAATCTATGGAAGTATTTATGGATGACTTTTCTGTTTTTGGAAATTCATTTGAGGTTTGTCTAAAGAACTTGGAGTTAATGTTGAAACGTTGTATAAAATCTAACCTGGTTTTAAATTGGGAAAAATGCCACTTCATGGTAAAAGAGGGAATGTTTTAGGACATAAGATCTCACACCTAGGTATGGAAGTAGATAAGGCAAAAATTGAAGTAATTTCAAAACTACCTCCTCCCAAAAATGTGAGAGCCGTTAGGAGTTTTTTGGGACACGCTGGCTTTTATCGTAGGTTCATAAAAGATTTTTCATTAATAGCCAGGCCGTTGACCAATTTACTCGGAAAAGATGTTCCATTTATCTTTGATGAGAAATGTCTAAAAGCTTTTAATAGACTTAAGGAACTCTTAACTACTGCACCTATCATGACATCACCTGATTGGAGTCTACCTTTTGAGCTTATGTGTGATGCTAGTGACTATGCAGTAGGAGTAGTTTTAGGACAAAGACATGATAAGAAGTTTCATGTAATATATTATGCTAGTAAAACCTTAACTGATGCTCAGGAAAATTACACTACGACAGAAAAGGAATTATTAGCAGTAGTATATGCATTTGATAAGTTTCGATCCTATCTAGTCCTGTCTAAAACTATTGTTTATACTGATCATTCGGCACTAAAATACTTGTTTAATAAAACCGACGCAAAACCAAGATTGATTAGATGGGTTTTATTGCTTCAAGAATTTGACATAGAAATCCGGGATAAGAAAGGGGCAGAAAACTTAGCCGCAGACCATTTGTCTAGGTTAGAAAATCCGACCCTAGAAGCCATTGATGAAACAATCATATCTGATAAATTTCCGGATGAGAATCTATGTGCATTATTTGCTAGTTTCTCACCCCCTTGGTTTGCAGATATAGCAAATTACTTGGCAGCCCGGACTCTCCCTAGTGATATCACTGCTCAACAAAGAAGAAAATTCTTTGCTGACCTGAAATATTACTATTGGGAAGATCCTTTTCTATTTAAAATATGTGCAGATCAGATGATCAGAAGATGTGTATCTCAAGAAGAGGGTTTCCGAATTCTGGAACACTGTCACTGCGGACCAACAGGCGGTCACTTAGCTGCAACTAATACGGCCCGAAAAGTATTAGAAGCAGGCTTTTACTGGCCCACCATATTCAAAGACGCCGCAGCATTTACAGGATCGTGCGATGCCTGTCAGAAAGCGGGAACCATATCTTCTCGAGATAATCTACCCCAACAGGTAATTCAAAGTGTAGAAATATTTGACATATGGGGTATAGATTTCATGGGTCCGTTTCCTTCCTCTTTTGGTATGAAGTACATCTTAGTAGCTGTAGAATATTTTTCAAAATGGCCTGAGGCACAGGCCCTACCTACTAATGATGCTCGAGCCGTATGCAGATTCCTTAAGCAGATTTTCGCCAGGTTTGGATGTCCAAAAGCCCTAATCAGTGATCGAGGTACGCACTTCTGCAACTCTCAATTGCAGAAAGTACTCCAGCATTACGGAATTCAGCATCGCATTTCCACAGCCTACCATCCTCAAACCAACGGGCAGGCTGAGGTAACCAATAGGGGAATAAAGAGAATCCTAGAAAAGACCGTGGGTGTTAACCGTAAGGATTGGTCCAATAAACTGGAGGATGCATTATGGGCCTTCCGTACAGCGTACAAGACCACTACGGGGTTCTCACCCTATCGACTAGTCTACGGAAAAGCATGCCACCTTCCGGTTGAACTTGAACATAAAGCTTACTGGGCAGTACGAAAATGCAATCTCGACGATAACTTGACTAAGGAACACCGGATTTTACAGCTCAACGAATTGGATGAGTGGAGGCTCAAAGCATATGAGAACTCACATCAGTTCAAAATGACAAGTAAACTCCGGCATGACAGACGACTCAGAGCCCAGAAAAATTTTGAACCAGGTGATAAGGTATTGTTATACAACTCACGTTTAAAATTTTTCCCAGGAAAGCTGCGTAGCTATTGGTCAGGACCGTTCACAATCAAGGAAGTATCACCTTTCGGAGCATGTGACATCATGGATTCTGACGGTATTGTTCAAAAAGTAAACGGACAACGCCTAAAGATTTACAGAGAGCCGTTTGACTCGTCCGAGCAGATTGTGGACTTCACAGACTAAGGGAGTATCTCTTTCATTTTATTTCTTGTTTTTGTTATTTCTATGTTCCTTCTTACCCGTAGTTAGATGAATAAGTGTGGGGTAAGAATTTTTTTTATGTTTTATTGTTTTCAAATAAGTGTGGGGTAATTAGCTATGCATGAACACTGAGGACAGTGCCAAATTAAGTGTGGGGTAGCAGTGCACAGTGCACTGTAGCAGTTTGAAGCAGTTTGAAAAATTTTCGCATGCTTTTGCTTGTTTTCCCTGTATTTTCACACCCTTCCAAAATTTTTCAAAATTTTTCCGTCTTTCAGACTTCTAAATGCAGTATGCTTGGTTAAACAAATTGCTTATGTCTATGATATGTAGGTAGTATGTTATGGTTAGTAGGAGATAGTGATAGCTATCTTGGACTAATTGATTAGGAATAGGGAATTCCTGATAACTGAGCACAACCTTGTCTGGATTAGAGACCTCAACCAATTGCCTATTCGAGACTTAACTAGATAAAATTAGACCAGTTGTGGATATATTGGCAGTTAGAATGACTAGATGAGACTCTGAGCTAAAAGTGAAAGAACTTAAGGAAGTTAATTACAATAGGGTAGTTTGCCAGCGGCCTTCGCTACTCGAGCACCACTCCTTCGGGGAACTTAAAGCCTGATGCCCTAAGGTCGTGTAGATCTGGGAGTCATCGGAGTGGGACTCGCTACATGGGTAGTTGAAGTTGACGTGTTCTAAGCAAACTCGAAATACCCTGAATCTATAAAGAAAATAACTAAGTGCTAAAACATTAAAAATCTGATCACCAAAGCTCAGAACTCAGAAAGTTATCTGTTGTCAGTATGTCTAGCGATAGGTCGAAGTATTATCTGGTAGCAGTTAAGATAAGAGTTCATTGTGTTGACTATCTGGTCTAGACTAGTACACACACTACACATCAGGAAGACCCTGTGACTAAGAAAAAAGTCCAACCTAGTTGTTGATTTATTTTCTGCCTGATCATAACAAACTACTAGAGACATGTGAGACCTTGTCATAGCAACCTAACCAATCAGACCTGTGTTAAGAATTGTCTGAAGAATTTTTGGAATAAAAACATGATTAGGAATTTAAGTGACTGCACTACGGTTTAAAATCACTAACTCCATGTAGACTTTGCTTGAGGACAAGCAAAAAGCTAAGTGTGGGGTTATCTGATACGCGAAAATCGTATCACATTTTTAGCATGTTTTTATATAGTTTTAATGTGAAATTGAGAGTAAATTGACATTAATTGTTTACTATTTACTTGATTTCACGGTTTTTATGATTTTGGAAGTGTCAGGTGAAAAGTAGACGAAAACAGCAAATTCTGGGGCAAAAACGCAATTTTTGGAAATGTTGACCCGGTCAAAGGTCCGGGACGGGCGTTCCCGAGCCGCCAGAAGCTGTCCCACATCGAATTTTTCAGAATTTTCACTCCGGGAAGCTGCTATAAATACCCAGGCCTCAGCAGGAAATCATCCCTCTCCACTCGATCTGAGTCATTAAGTGGTTTCCAGTGTACAATTTTCCAGTACACAACTCACTCAGAGACTCGGATCTCAGTTTTCTTTCTTATTAGGTTTTGTTTTAGTTTCTGAGAAATCTATCAGATCTTAGGTTTCTATAGATAGGTTCGTTTCCGGTATTCATAGAATACCCGGGGTTTCGTTAGGAGACCCTAAGAGAGCTCTAGGCGTTCGAAAGAGTCAGTCCACAGGGCTAGGCTTAAGCCCAGGACGTAAGGTAAAGTCTAGCTACTAGGCTAAGGAAGCGCCTCCGAAGGTTCTGGCGAGCAGAGTCAGGGCGGGCAATACGACATATACAGCAGTACGCTCTGTAGGCGAGACTAAGTAAAGGTGATTTCTTTTGGCATCAGTCCCCATACCCCTCTCTTATATGTTTTATTGCTTTGTCCTAAACATCAATTATGAATATCAGATTATGATTTTATGAATAGTTGTTGGTATGTGAAGTTATTATGTTTTTTCCGGAAATAGCCACCTGCTAAATAATCATTATGTCTGCATGTCTAATGTAGTTTTTTTAAACTAAAATAGGGTTATAGACAATTCCTAACCACGGTCTATTCATAACCTGTTTAGTTTAACAAGCATCAATTAGTATTGGTGTCTGCCATACTAGATAAAATAACATGCTGAACACCTGGCTTGTTAGAGTAGTCTAGGTAGGCTGAGTAGAGCGTTATGCCAGCGATTACGAGCCTTCAGAGTGATCCCCGAAAGTGACATAGGGCTTTCATAACTGTCTTTGTTCGTACCGTGAGTAGGGCCGTTTACCTTAATGATAGGGGGCGGTAGCATAGAGACTCAGATGTGGTACACCTTTAGACACAGAACATAGTTGCATTCCAGGCTAAGATATATCTAAAACACTCGAATATAGGTCAATCAACATATAGGAACAGTATAACATAGAATCAGAACTTATCTTTAAAACACTTCTAGGGTTAATTAGACTTGAACCTAATGGAGAATGGATCACCCTCTCATCAAAGTATTTGATGAAGATTGCATAACTGGATCATAAGATAAGAGTTAGGATAAGAGGCTAGTTACTACTAAGCCGTTGCCACTTCCCTGGGAGTACGATAATTAACTTAGTAAAATCGTAGATACTTTCCAATAGACTAGCTACACGATAGGTACTCTGCCTTAGATTCTGGCTGATTAAGTGACACCATAAGACTAAACGTGACAATTAGTCAATCACAGTCCTTAATTAATCATAATCGACATAGGGTAAAATAACACCTATTTAGTACGTCAACCGGAATCGCATCAGGCTCCTAAACGTGCTCGTACCACATCTACCATGACAGTTACCTCAGTGGCACATCGTTTTATGCTGTTTCCCTCCAGCACATCATACGAAGAGAGATGCACTGGGTACATCGGGCGTACGATACTGACGGGCAAAATGCTGGATTGGGCAGCTGTATAGACACTGGGAGTAGAGCCGGAAGTTAGACGCATACTCGGCGTGCCACCCTACAATCGAGTATTCATCGTCACCGAGCCCACATACATGGAGCTGGTATGTGAGTTCTATGCATCTTTTACCTGCCACCAGGAGCAGATCACATTCCGTTTAGGCGGAATAGATCGATCGATGAGCATGGCCGAGTTCGGCATCGCCCTAGGCATCTGGCAGAGAGATGAGCTGGATACGCCCGCATACACCACAGCTGTTCGAGACTTCACGTCTGCAGACGTCTCCACTGCTTGGGCTCAGATCTGCATGACGGGTGTCCCATACCAGCATGGCTTTGCAAAAGCCACATGTATTTATCCTACTCTTCGTTACCTGCGTGCTATCATTGCACACACATTGTCAGGACGATTGACAGCGCCCGGAACTGTCACCCGGATGGAGACGTTCCTTCTAGCCAACATGCACATGGGATCTACAGTAGAGATGGCTAGACTCATAGCGGTCGTCATGCGAGGATTCGCTACAGACACTAGGAAACAGTGTTTGGGACTCGGACCATACATCACCAGGCTAGCCCGCTACCTGGAGTTGGACATAGAGGGCTCGGAGCTTACTCTGGTCGCCACCATTCCCAGGCTAGCCCGCCACCACCAGGCTAGCCCGCCACCATTCCCACAGGACGGGCGTCCCGAGCCGCCAGAAGCGTTCCCACATCGAATTTTTCAGAGCTTTTCACTCCGGGAAGTTGCTATAAATACCCCAGGCCTCCAGCAGTTGAATTCATTCCTGTCCACCCGATCTGAGTCATTTAGTGGTGTCCAGTGTACAATTCTCTAGTACACAACTCACTCAGAGACTCGGATCTCAGTTTTCTTTCTTATGAGTGTTTTGTTTTAGTTTCTGAGAAATAGTCTCAGATCTTAGGTTTCTATAGATATGTTCGTTTCTGGTATTCATAGAATACCCGGGATTTCCTTAGGAGATCCTAAGAGGGCTCTAGGCGTTCGAAGAGTCAGTCCACAGGGCTGGGCTTAAGCTGGGTATTAAGGTAAAGCCTAGTTACTAGGCTGAGGAAGCGTCCTCCGAAGGTTCTGGTGAGCACTGTCAGAGCGAGCAATACGACATATACAGCAGTATGCTCCATCGGCGAGACTACATAAAGGGTGATTTCTTTATGGCATCAGTCCCCATGTCCCTCTCTTATATGTTATTATTGTTTTGTTCTAAATACATATTATGAATACGAGATTACGATGTTTATGAATAGTTGTTTTATATGTTGACGTTATTATGTTTTTCCGGAAATAGCCACCTGCTAAATATTCACTATGTCTGCATGTTTAATGTGCTCTTTTAAACTAAAGTTGGGGTTATAGACAATTCCTAACCACGGTCTAATCATAACCTGTTTAGTTTAACAGGCATCAATTAGTATTGGTGTCTGCCATGCTAGATAAAATAACATGTTGAACACCCTGCCTGTTAAAGTAGTCTAGGTAGGGGCCGAGCTGAGTCCGATTATGCCGGCGGCTAGGGCAAGCGGTATGATCCCCAAAGTGACATAGGGCTTTCATGGATGCCTTCGTCCCGAACCGTGAGTAGGGCCATCATTAAGGTAGGGCGGTTTATTAGAGACCTCGGATGTGGTATGCCTTTAGACACAGAACATAGTTGCAATCCAGGCTAAGATATATCTAAAATACTCGAATATAGGTCAAACAACATATAGGAACAGTATAACATAGAATCAGGACTCATCTATAAAACACTTTAGGTTTAATTAGACTGAAACCTAGTGGAGAATGAATCACCCTCTCATCAAAGTATTTGATGAAGATTGCATAACTGGATTATAAGATAGGAGTTAGGATAAAAGGCTAGTTACTACTAAGCCGTTGCCACTTCCCTGGGAGTACGATATTTATTTAATAAAATCGTAGATACTTTCCAACAGACTAGCTACACAATAGGTACTCTGCCTTAGGTTCTGGCTGATTAAGTGACACCATAGAGACTAAATATGACAATTAGTCAATCACAGTCCTTAATTATTCATAATCAACATAGGGTAAAATAACACCTATTTAGCACATCGGTCGGAAACCCATCAAATGGTCAAATCAAATTAAGGGTATGTCTCGCGTTGTGTACGTGTGTCACAATTTGTAAAGATAAAGAAAATAGAATAAATCAACGCAAATTAACGAGTGCAAGTATACACCGGTCAACAAGTAATATATGTACCTAAGTACAAGATTATCGATCCCACAGGGACTAAGTATGCCAATTACAGATGCAAATACGATTGTACAAATGGTTAAAAGAATAAAAGAATAAAGAATGATGAATAATGAATAAAGAATGATGAATCATGAACAGAGATTGGTCTAATGCTACGACATTCCTACTCCTAACTAAACTAACAGTTAAGGGTTAGCCTACTGGGAATAACCACAAGAGTACTGTAGGTAATACAATATTGCGGCATTCACGCCAAAAATGCAAGTACAAACCATAGATGAATCCAAGTATACAAACATGCTTTCAGTTTCCATATCAATGCTATAGCATGTCTGGTTCCACCCAGACTACTTGATCTATTAGTCTAGATCCCCGATAACATCGTCTCATGGAGTACGAAGTACCGTTGACCTAGCGCAACACTAGTCAATGAATTTGGTCATTTCCACTACAATATTGAGTGCACTTCCATGTCTCACTGCTTCCGCAGTCTCAATCTACTGCCACATAATTATCACGTACACTAGCTCCCCTCCGCTAGAAAGCCAGACACTAGTTCGATTCATACATTGGACAGTCGTAAACGCAAGTGATGTTAAATCAGTTTAATGTTATTACATGAATAAACCAAGCATTGCCCCATACAAGCATCAAACATAAAAACAGGAAGCAATGCTACAACATACTCGTCATCATAATCAAAACAGTTTACTCAACATGTTCATACTTAACTACGCCACAGCATCTTCAGGTTAAAAATATATATTTTGCTAAAACAAATCATGAAAGACAAGGATCAACGTAATAGGAAAAACAGTCCCTAGGTCCATAGTGACACCAGTCAATCCCAAGACAGAAAACATATCAATCCCAAAACATTTTTAATTAATCCTTGAATCCATGTACATATTCTCATATTGCAAAGAACACTTAATTACAAAACAGTAGCAAATTGCAGAAATGGGGAAATGATTACTCTGGGTCGGAGATCACCCTACTGCCCAAATCAAGTTTAATCAATGTGTTGCTGCCCTTCGTTCCCTCTGCTTGATGCTGCTGCGTCCTTACTGCCTAGCTGATGAACACTTCAGCAAGTTACCCTGCTCACTCTCAGGTTTTTCCCTACTAAAAGTTAGTCTAAAACTAAAAAGAAAAGCTAAACTATCCTATCGAAACACTACTAACTATCTAAGAAAACTAAGAAGAAAACCAATCTCTCTAAATTCGGCCAACAGCCAACTAACCAAGCCTAAAAACTAACTAACCTCAATCCTCTCGGTTTTTCACATATATATAGAGCCTCTTTGTGTACCGAGAGCCATTACCAAGCTGCCATCTGTCCATAATTCTGGAATTTTCTCCCAAAATTCCAGCAAATAACTGAATAAATTCCAGCTGCATTCTGAAGTTGTTGTCTTCTTCCTCTGTTTGTTGCAGGATCTTCAACAGAATTCCAGCTGCTTTCTGAAGTCTTTGTCTTTTTCTTCTGATTGATGTAGGATCTTCAGCAGAATTTTCATCTTTTTCTTCTGACTGTCGCAGGATCTTTTGCAGACTTCCAGCTGCTTTCTGAAATTCTTGTCTTTTTCTTCTGCTGTTGCAGGATCAGCAGTAGAATTCCAGATGCTTTCTACAAGATTTGTTTGTCTTTTTTTCTGCCACGTTTCAAATAAAACAAATTATAAAGAAAATGGCTGAATAATAAAACTGATTTTTTATTCTCTTTTTACATTTGTCATAATAAATCAATTCAAATTAATTCCCAAATAATAATAAATAAATACAGCTCGTCCATATTTTGAAAATTAATTCAATTAAATTGACTTTTAACAATAAATCCACATTTTTCGGTAAAAAGTCAAATCAACACATTTTCATTCCATTTTCCAAACAAATTCAGTTAATTCCCAAATAAAACGTGGCAAATTGGATGTGAATAACTCTATTATTTTAGAGTTATCACACCCCTAAACTTTAAGTCATTGCTCGTCCCGAGCAATGCTGCAGCAATGCTGAAGCAAACAGAAATATACATACCCACATAAAGATTTTGTTCAGCAGTTTCAGTCAAACCTGGGACCAGTGATTTCAGAGAGAAAAATTCAAAATTCAAGCAGACATAATGTTCTATCCTTAGTTGAATAACCAAATATTAACCAACCTAAGCTCAAAGAATTTCCACTACAGTGTGTGTGTGAATAGTCTTTCCTTTTCAATCTCTTATTCATAAGTCAACATATGGTAATCCTAAGGTTCATTTTATATCCTCAAACTCAATCTATTACACCCCTCTCCACTAATGTAGCAAATTTAGCAATAAAGATCAAAGAGGTCTTAAATTGGTTGTAATGTAGGCTAGGGCTAAGGTAGGAAAAATATAGATAACAAGTAGGCTCAAAACTTAGTCCTAGTCTGCCATGAGCTTTTAACCTAATGCTATCACTTTTCTCATTTTTCTTTTTCTTTTCACAACCCAAGGAGCATAAACATTTACACCCTGCTTCAGAAATACGTGCAACATTTAACCACAATCAATATATAGCATTAGACCACAAAGAAGCATAACACGTATTTCCTTTTTGCTCTCTTTCTTTTTGTGTAAAGAGGGTTCTTTCATTTTTCACACTTTTGTTTTCAATACACATACCCTCAATACATAGAGCATTCATAACAGAATTTCAAAATTCCATTAAATACCACTGATCCAATAAAAATGATATTGCTGCAGCATTTCTATGTTCCTCCTCATAGCATTCTCAGCATACCCCCAAACTTATGTTTAACATTGTTCATAGCAGACTAAAATTAAGTTTAGGGAAAACAAAGAATGGATACATGCAAAATATTTAGGATAAGTGGCTATTTAATAAGGGTGTCAAGAAATTAGGCTTAGGCTCAACTTGGTTAACTAAGGAAACAAAATGCATTAGGGTAAGCTAGAAAGGCTCAAACGATTCAAGAACATGCCTTAATCATTTCCTTATTGCCAAATCTACTAGGATTTCGCCTCAAGGGATATAACAAACGAGTCTAAAATTCTGAACCTTCATACCAACGCTAACTCTTTTTATGAACATGAAATCTCCAAGTAAGACTATGTGCAAAAGATAGGGAGTATAAATAATTTTTATTTAGAGTCAACTAATACCTACTTATTCTAAAAAGGAAGTACAAATTCTACAAGAATGTCCTTTTGTTTTTAAGGTATCATCATTAATCGGGTCCCAAAAGTCTACACTAATCCTGCTGAAACTAAGGTTCTACTGGGTCATATGAAAATGCTGCCGCATTTGTGCAAGTAGTTCTTCTATGCCAAATCAGTCAATTTATAAGGCATCATAAAATAGTTATTCAGATAAGTCATCCATGAATTCAAATATGCAGTCAAATAGATCACTCAGATATTCATTCGGAGAGGATATTCATGCATTCAAAAGACAGCATGAAAATTTTAAAATTTGCACAATTTTGACATTTTCGCCACCAAAGGGCATCCTCCCCCAAACTTAAGGAGAAGCAATGTCCTCATTGCTTAAACATAGGACATTAGGCCGCAAGTAAGGCATTGTGCAAATAACCAAAACAAAATAAAAGAAAACAAAACAAAAGAAAAGATAAGTTGTCCACACCTGCTCAGCAGGAAAAAGCAATATAGTGCAAGCCAAAAAACAGAAAAGTAAAAGAGTTTAGGGTAAGAACTACTCCCATATAGACGGGAGTGAATCAAGGCACGATGACATCGTCATCCATTCGGTCGGGGTTCTCTTCAGGTAGAAGTTGGTTCAGAAAACTGGGCCATGGGTTTCCAGCGTGCTGTCGTTGCCTCGGTAATGATCTGAGGTAGGCTTCATCACGTGCTCGTGCGTACCTCCAATAGATCTGAAGTTGAGCGAGGATATGAGTATTCGTTGCTGCATCATCGGTGGATGTCGATGCTGGAGCATCTACTGTTGCTATTGGTGGGGCTTCTGTTGCTGCGGATGGAGGGGTATGGGCAGTGGGAGTACTCTCGGGCGGACGAGGCTGTGGTGGTGGAGGGAGAATTCTGCGTAAATCATGAGCAGAAATTATCCCTGGCGGGTAGAAATCATCATCCTCAATGTCCACTTCCACTCCCGAGGCCGTGCACATTAAACAAATCAAAGTGGTGAAAAACATCTCCCCACTCTTTTTGTTAGCACATAATCTTATTTGTTCACAAATTAGCTTCCCCACATTTATAGTCCTAGCCTTGATGATACATGCTAACAAAATGACTCGCTCAACGTTCAAAGATGAAGTGTGACCCGTTGGCATCAAAGAGTGCCTTAGAAAATAAAACCATATCTTTGCTTCGTCAGTTAGAAACTCGCGGCGGTAGGTCTTGTTCCCCTGCTTTGACAATGTCCATTCTGTACCGGGAACCGTTACCTCATGCAGAACCTTATCACAAGTTTCGGGATCAGCCAGAAAGGAATAGTAGTCATCCAAATCATTGTTGTAGTTCATCAAGTCAAACAGCTGGTTGACTGCTCTAGGGTTTAATGCGACCAACCGTTCTCTAACAAAGACTGCATAGACACTATTGGGCCAAAGATTTGAGTAGAATTCCCGGACAACTGAAGTATCTGGTTCTACTCGTTGAGCACACAACCGCTCCCATCCCAGCACTCGGATGACATGTTGGCATTCCTCTAGCAATGGATATGGCATTTCACCCGTAAGATCAAAGCCCAAGTCCACAAGACATTGCTTTTCAGCATATAGTTCCGTCATTCTCTCCTCCACATCGGAGGAAGAAAATCTCTCTTTGGTGCATTTGTGTGCCACTTGTTTGATTCTAGGCATCTAGAAAAATTAATACATATAAGAATAAATTGCCAAGAGAGACCACAATCAACACAGAATGAAAATGAAAATAAGTCCTGGAAAACAAAACAAACAGTCAAAGACTGTCCTCACCTGGTCACCACCGAATCATACTTACCACAGACATAAAAAATTGCAAAACCCCCAGGAGACCAGTATGTATCCCAACATTATAAATCCCGAAGATATTCAGAAAAAAAATCTTAGACGGGTACATACTCAAACTAAGAAGAAAATCAGAAAACTACACTTAAACATGTTTTATCACAAATAAATAGAAAATGTGATACCCATTTTAAAATCAAACCTTGTTTTCTGAAAATTCCACTTAAGCCAAGAAAATAAGAGACAACAAAACTCAAAATTTCAGTAGATCTAGACAATGTAAACCCCATTATCAAAACAGAAATATCCATTTCGTAGAAAACCCATTCGTTTTCAAAAAGAACCGCATGCGCAGAAACGAAAAGAACGCAGCTACAACATTCGTATTCAAAGAAATATGAAAACATTAAACAACAAATCCAACAACCCACTCACTATAAACAGAAAATGTTCCAAATTTTCAACTGAAAAGTTCAAATCTGAACTAAAATAGACATAGATGCTCAAATCAGTCAGAAAGAATCCTTGTTTTTTAGAAAAAATGGTTAACCCAGAATCGGTTACCCGGTTGGTACAGTCCATTACAGTGTGTCCTTCAGATTATTCCAAGAAAAAAAACGTACCTTGAGTGTTTGAGTTGCTTCGGAACTTGACTGGAGGACTGCCGGTCGTGAGAGTATACAGAAGAGCAGAAGAGTTTCTTTCTTTGAAAGATGAGAAGTGAGTGAGTATGAAACAAGTGTTGTATGTTTTCTTATTTTAAATGGAAAGTTCTTGACGTTTTAGTTGAGTGAAAATAGAAGAATGTTGGTGCCTTTTCGGTTTCTTAAACTAAGTAGTATTCATTTCTTTAGAAAAATTAAATATAGAATAATAATAATGAATACTCACCTGTTCCAAAGCCTTGGGAAGAAAATGGCAACTGAAAAGTCACCTTTTTCTCCTTGAAAGTCATAAAAAAAAGTTGACTAGATTTTCCACTTATCCATTTGCTGCATTTTGTCTCTATCATCCGAAAGTGGTGTATATATTCTGTCCAAAATATATACACAGTGCGTATATCCCCCTTCATTTGAAATAAAAGCAAAGAACAAAACAAAGAAAAGATCTACAGTTGTCGGGTACAGGGGTACCCGACACCTAATAAAATAAAAAGAACAGAAATAATAAATAAACAGAAAGAAAGAAAAATAGGAAATAATAAATAAACATAAAGAAAATAAAAACAAAAATAATAAAATAAATAGAAAGAAAAGAAAAACAGAAAATAAAACAAAATTGAAAAGTGTTCACTTGAATTTTTCACTTGTGTGGGGTCCACTGAATCTTTCAGCATTGACCAATACTAAAGAAGCAACGGTTTGCTCTTGGTCACCATCTCGGTAGAGTTTTAGTCTATG
Source organism: Asclepias syriaca (assembly GCA_027405835.1). Classification (NCBI taxonomy): domain Eukaryota; kingdom Viridiplantae; phylum Streptophyta; class Magnoliopsida; order Gentianales; family Apocynaceae; genus Asclepias; species Asclepias syriaca. The sequence goes on along the minus strand of CM049924.1, from coordinate 18,535,142 downwards.
CCAGTTGACTTTAAATTTGATCCCCTTTTTGCCCACAACCGAGACCACTCCATAAGGATATATTTGTTCAATTGTAAATGGTCCGGTCCATCTCGATTTCAATTTGCCTGGAAATAATCTCAATCTTGAATTAAAAATCAGAAGTTGTTGTCCAATTTCAAAATTCCGTGGCTGGATGTGTTTATCATGCCATCTCTTCATTTTTTTCCTTGTATAACTTGGCATTTTCATAGGAAAATAATCTCAGCTCATCCAGTTCTGAAAGCTGCAGCATTCGCTTGTTTCCAGTAGCATCCATATCCAGATTGAGATGCTGCAGCGCCCAGTATGCCTTGTGTTCTAACTCAATGGGTAGGTGGCAAGCTTTCCCAAAAATGAGTCTATAAGGAGACATACCTATTGAAGTCTTCAAAGCTGTCCGGTAAGCCCATAGAGCATCATCTAACCTTTTTGACCAATCTTTTCTATTAGGGTTTACCACCTTCTCAAGTATACCTTTAATGATTCGGTTGGACAATTCAACTTGCCCATTGGTTTGAGGATGATAAGGCAAGGCAATCTTGTGACGAACATTATACTTGGCTAACATGACACGTAGCCACCTGTATATGAAATGAGTTCCTTCATCACTAATAATCGCCCGTGGAGTCCCAAATCTTGTGAAAATGTTTTTCCTCAAAAAGTTCATCACCACCTTGGAATCATTTGTGGGGAATGCTGCGGCTTCCACCCATTTTGAAACATAGTCTACTGCCATCAAAATGTACAACTTTCCAAAAGAATGGGGGGAAAGGTCCCATGAAGTCAATACCCCACACATCAAAAAGTTCAACTTCCAAAATGTTGTTCAGAGGCATTTCTTTTCTTCTTGAGATGTTTCCTACCCTTTGGCAGCGATCACACCTTGCCACAAACTCATAACAGTCTCTAAATAATGAAGGCCAAAAGAAACCAGATTGTAGTACCTCTGCTACAGTTCTTGACCCTCCAAAATGTCCTCCACACGGTGAGTTGTGACATTGAAAAATGATGTCCTCAATTTCATCCTCGTTTACACATCTTCGAATCATTTGGTCTTTGCATTGGTTGAACAAAAAGGGTTCCTCCCAAAAATAGCTTTTTACATCATGGAGAAACTTCTTTCGCTCATGGTATGAGAAATCCGACGGAATTTCACCACTGGCCAGAAAATTAGCAAAGTCAACATACCATGGCAGTTTCATGTCTTCTTGAATTTCCAGCAATTGTTCATCAGGAAAATGCTCATTAATTGGGATATAAAATCCCTCTTGTTGTTCCAATCGAGACAAATGGTCAGCCACTTGATTTTCCACTCCCTTCTTGTCCTTGATTTCCACATCAAATTCTTGTAGGAGTAGAATCCATCTAATGAGCCTTGGTTTTGAGTGCTTCTTTCCAAGTAAATATTTGATGGCAGAATGATCGGTGTAGACTATCACTTTCGTGCCTACAAAATAGGACCTGAATTTATCAAAGGCAAATACAACAGCAAGCAACTCTTTTTTAGTAACAGTGTAATTTACCTGAGCCTCCTTGAGTGTCTTGCTGGCGTAATAGATGGAATGAAAAATTCTGTTACGCCGCTGCCCTAAAACCGCACCAACTGCATAGTCACTAGCATCACACATTAGCTCAAATGGTAGACTCCAATCGGGTGCTATGATAATGGGTGCTGAGATAAGCTTCTGTTTAAGCTCCTCAAATGTTGCGGCACAGGCTGAATTAAAAGAAAACACATTATCTTTTTCTAATAATTTACATAAGGGCTTAGATACCTTTGAAAAGTCTTTAATGTATCGTCGATAGAAGCCCGCATGTCCCAAGAAGCTTCGAATGTGTTTCACAGTTGTTGGGGTTGGTAACTTTTCAATTACTTCTATCTTGGCTCGGTCTACTTCAAGACCTTTCTTCGAAATCTGGTGTCCCAACATAATTCCTTCCCAAACCATAAAGTGACACTTCTCCCAGTTGAGGACTAAGTTGGTGTCCTCACAACGTTTAAGCACCTTGGCCAAATTCTCTAAACATTCATCAAAAGAGTCCCCAAATACGGAGAAGTCATACATAAAAACTTCTAAGTACTGCTCCACCATATCTGTGAAAATGGCCATCATACAGCGTTGGAACGTTGTTGGAGCATTGCATAATCCGAATGGCATCCTTCTAAAAGCAAATGTACCATAGGGACAAGTGAAAGTTGTTTTGTCCTGGTCCCCTGGTACTACAGCAATCTGGTTGTAACTAGAATAACCATCCAGAAAACAGTAGTAATCACGTCCAGCCTACCTATCCAACATTTGGTCCATGAAGGGCAGTGGGAAGTGGTCTTTCCGTGTGGCTTTGTTGATCTTTCTGTAGTCAATGAAAATCCTCCATCTCGTGATAGTTCTGGTGGGAATCAATTCATTATCTTCATTATGCACCACAATAATTCCCCCTTTCTTGGGCACACATTGTATAGGACTTACCCAAGAACTGTCGGAAATAGGATAGATGATGCCACAATCCAGCCACTTGATAATTTGCTCCTTTACCACTTCCTTCATAATAGGATTCAATCTTCGTTGCCCCTCAACTGAATTTTTGGAATTGTCTTCCAAAATGATTTTATGCATGCATAAGGTTGGACTTATACCATTTATGTCAGATATGGTCCATCCCATAGCTCTCTTATGCTGCTTCAGAACTCCAAGTAGTTTTTCTTCTTGTTCAGCATCCAGTAATGCTTAAATAATCACAGGCAGAGTTGAGTCTGCTCCCAGAAATCTGTACTTCAATTGCTGCGGCAATGACTTTAGTTCCAGTTCAGGTGGTTCTTCCACAGAAGGTTTTGTCATTTTGATCTCCCGAGAAGACAAGTCCAAGGATTCAAATTGTGCACGAAACTTGAAACCATGAGAATTGGCTTCTAACCACGCTGAGTATTCCTCTTCTTCTTCATTACCATAGTGCAACATTTCCTCCATCAACACTCTTTCCAATGCATCATCTTCATAGTCCCTCCATTCTTCATCTTCGCTTGTCAAAGAATCAAAAGTGGATATGCGAAAACAATCCTCACCTTCATCATGAAATTTCATGGCTTTGTATACATTGAACGTGACTTTATCATCTTGAAACCTCATGGTGAGTTCTCCTTTTTTAACATCAATAAGGGTCCTTCCCGTAGCAAGGAAAGGTCTCCCCAAAATAATTGGAACTTCTCTATCTGCTTCACAATCAAGAACAATAAAATCAGCTAGAAAAATAAATTTATCAACCCTTACCAGGACATCTTCAATCTTTCCATCGGGGTGAGCTATAGACCTATCCGCCAATTACAATGTTACCATCGTAGGTCTTACCTTTCATATGCCCAATTGCTTAAAAACTGACATATGCATCAAATTTATGCTAGCACCAAGATCACATAAGGCCATACCACAGTATGAGTCTCCAATAGAACAAGGAATATTAAAGCTCCATGGATCTTTCATTTTAGGGGGCAACTTATCCTGCAAAAAGAAACTGCATTCTTTGGTTAGTGAAACAATTTCATATTCTCCCAACTTTCTTTTCTTTGTAAGGATATCCTTCATGAACTTCGCATAGTTGGGCATTTGTTCTATTCTTCCACCAATGGAATGTTAATGTGCAGCTGTTTCAAAATGTCCAAGAACTTCTTGAACTACTCATCTTGTTTCTTTTTGGCAAACCTTTGTGGAAAAGGCATTCTTTGTTGTACTGGTTTGCTCTCTGGAATATTGCATTACTGCGGCATTGGTGATGCTGCAGCATCCGGCTGTTCTGGAATGGTGCTTTGCTGCGGCATTGTCTATGCTGCAGCATTTGGCTCCACTGGTTCTGGCTCAGCTACTGGAATTTCTTCATTCTTGCTGGGCTCACTGGTCTTCTCAGCTGCTCCAGAATTCATTTTTGGCTCGTCTAGTATTCTGCCACTTCATAATGTTACATCCTTACAATGTTCTTTCCTTCTCTTCTTGGATTTTCTGTATCACTCGGAAGTGATCCTTGTGGTCTGCTCCTCATCTCCTGGGCAAACTGCCCCATATGGGTTTCCAAGTTCCGAACAGTAGATGATAGTCCTTGCATGGTTGTTTCCGTCCTTGCCATGAAGTCTCTCATCATGTTTTCTAAAGTGCTTGAAGGTGGTTGTTGTTGTTGTAGAGGTCTTTGTTGGTGTTGGAGTTGTTGCTGTTGCTGCTGGGGGTATTGCTGTTGCTGCTGGAGCAGTGGTCTTGGGTTCACACCTTGAGTGGGGTGCATCCCTTGATTACTCCAAGAAAAATTTGGATGCTGCCTCCAAGTAGGGTTGTAAGTATTTGATTGAAGACTATTACCCCTGTTTTGATTCCCCATGTAACAGATTGATGCGGGATTATGAACACAATCCTCAAATAGATGCCCCTCTCCACAATAAACACAGCGCACGTTCTGCACCTGGCCTACATTGGGCTGGTCTGATGGTTCTGCCACCTGCCCGCTATGCTGCTGCATACTCAGTGTCTTCAGCATATTAGACATGGATGATACTTGGGCTGAAAGCGAAGTTATTGGGTCTAACTCCAACACTCCAGTCACTCTTCTTCCGCTTGGCAGTCTTGTTGTAGGCCATTGATAGTTGTTGTTGGCAATCCTCTCAATTAGTTCATAGGCTTCATTGTATGTCTTTGCCAAAAGTGCTCCATTTGTTGAAGCATCAACTATCATTCTGGTGTGTGCATTTAACCCGTTGTAAAATGTTTCCATTTGAATGCAGTGTGGGATTCCGTGATGTGGACATCTCCTTAACAACTCTTTGAATCTTTCCCATGCCTCATACAATGATTCATCTTCTAATTGTTGAAAAGAGGTGATTTCATTTCTCAACCTAGCATTTTTCGTTGGAGGAAAATATTTCATCAAAAATTTCTCAGTAAGCTGCTGCCATGAAGTCACACTACCAGAGGGTAGAGAATTAAGCCATTCTCTGGCTTTGTCTCTCAGAGAATATGGAAACAATTTCAGCCTCAAAGCATCGTCCGTCACCCCTGGTATCTTAGAACAGTCGCTTACCTCAAAAAATAAACGTAGGTGCAAGTGTGGATCTTCATCAGGTGATCCACCAAACTGCCCTACTATTTGCAACATTTGAAACATCACTGGTTTCAACTCGAACTGTGCTGCAGCAATCTCCGGTTGCACAATACTTGGTTTCAATGTGATACACGAAAATCGTATCACCTTTTTAGCATGTTTTTATATACGATTTAGGGTGAAATTGAGGGTAAATTGATCTTAATTGTTTATTATTTACTTAATTTCACAGGTTTTATGATTTTGGAAGTGTCAGGTGAAAAGTAGACGAAAACAGCAAATTTTGGGCCAAAAACGCAATTTTTGGAAATGCTAACTTGGTCAAAGGCTCAGGATGGGCTTCCAGGACTCGGGACGGGCGTCCCAATCCGGGACGGGCGTCCCGAACCCCCAGATCAAGTCCCACATCGAATTTTTGATGAAAAATCACCCCGGGAAGCTGCTATAAATACCCCATGCCTCCAGCAGTTGAAATCATTCCTCTCCACTCGATCTGAGTCATTCAGAGACTTCCAGCGTACATTTCTCGAGTACACAAGTCACTGAGAGACTCGGGTTTCAGTTTTAGTTTTCTTTCTTTCTTTAGTGTTTCGTTTTCTTAGTTTCTGAGAAATAGTCTCAGAGCTTAGGCTTCTATAGATAGGTTCATTTTTGGTATTCATAGAATACCGGGATTTCGTTAGCAGATCCTAAGAGAGAGATAGGGTGCGTGTTCTTAGTCAGATTAGGGCAATTTGCTTAAGCCCGGGATGTAAGGTAAAGCAATTGCTACTAGGTCTAAGGAGCGTTCGCCGAAGGCTCTGCCGAGCAGAGTAGGATCGAGCGGTCAGGAGCATACAGGAGCTGTAGCACCGGCTGGACCTGCATAGAGTGGTGATTACTTTATGACAGTGGGTTTACGAATTGTTTTATCTAAATATTAATTTGAATATCAGATTACGATTCTTATGAATATCTGTTTTATATGTTGAAGTTGTTATGATTTTCCGGAAATAGCCACCTGCTAAATATTCATTATGTCTGCATGTCTAATGTGCTCTTTTAAACTAAAGTTAGGGTTATAGACAATTCCTAACCACGGTCTATTCATAACCTGTTTAGTTTAACAGGCATCAATTAGTATTAGTGTCTGCCATGCTAGATAAAATAACTTGTGGAACACCGTTAAAGTAATCTAGGTAGGGGCCGAGCTGAGTCGGATTATGTCGGCGGCTAGGGCAAGCGGTATGATCCCCGAAGTGACATAGGGCTTTCATGGATGCCTTCGTCCCGAACCGTGAGTAGGGCCGTCATTAAGGTAGGGCGGTTTATTAGAGACCTCGGATGTGGTACGCCTTTAGACACAGAACATAGTTGCAATCTAGGCTAAGATGCATCTAAAATACTCGAAGATAGGTCAATCAACTTGTAGGAACAGTATAACATAGAATCAGGACATTATCTATAAAACACTTTTAGGCTTAATTAAACTTAAACCTAGTGGAGAATGGATCACCCTCTCATCAAAGTTATTGATGAAGATTGCATAATAGGATCATAAGATAAGAGTTAGGATTAAAAGGCTAGTTACTACTAAGTCGTTCCCACTTTCCTGGGAGTACGATATTTACTTAATAAAATCGTAGATACTTTCCAACAGACTAGCTACACGATAGGTACTCTGCCTTAGGTTCTGATTGATTAAGTGACAATAATTGAATGATAAGTGACAGTTAGTAAGACTCAGACCTTAATTACTCATAATCGACATAGGTAAATAAAGCCTATCTTTTACCATACCAATCGGAACGCATCAGATTTTTTGTGCCGTTGCCCGGGAAATATCATAATGAATTTAGGATTAAAGGCCACAATTCTAGAGACTTATGATAGGTAACGGTAGTAACCTAGACCTTAGACCTAACACTTATTTTCTGCTAGTTAGACAATCAATTTCCGAAATATAGGGTTATCATAACTAATTGATTTTAGATATTATCTGGAATTAAGACACTTAGGATAACCCAATTTTAGAAAATTATTCTAAAACCATATTGAGGGAATTTAATGGCTTTCGAAATTAAACATAAAAAGAAAAAAAATGTTAAAAATTTAAAATCCAAAAAGAATGTATTTTTCTTGCTCAACGGTAAGTTGTTCTTCTTCCCTATCTCTTGTTCTTTCTTAGTTGTTTTTTTTTCGGACATTTGTTTCTCTTTTTCGTTTTTTTCCCTATTACTTAATTTCAAAAAAAATAAAAACGGAAATGAGGATAGAATATTTTTCTGAGTTGTAAATTTTTGGCTCAGGTTTTAATCTGGAAGAAATATCATTGTGGAATTTTCTTAGGTCATGCTTAGTCTATTAGACAGAATCATGAAATAAAATTTTCTTTAATAGACAAACCTCTGAGTATTCTAATGAGAAAGGATGTTCCTTTTGTTTGATGATAAATGCATGAGATTGTTTAAACCAAAAGGAATTACTATACCCATTATGACATCACCTAATTGGAATTTGCTTTGTGAATTTATATGTGATGCCAGTGACCATGTAGTAATGATTGTTTTAGGAAATAGGCATGATTAGAACTTCATACAAGTAAGACCTTTTACTGATGCCTAGTAGAACCTTACCACCACTGAAAAGGGATTACTAGTTATTGCATATGCCTATGATACATTCATGCCATGCCTAGTCTAAACAATAGGTTACACTGATCACTCTGAGATATCTGTGTTCAATAAAACTAATGCTGAACCATAGTTGATTAAGTTAGGTTTTATTGTTACTTGAACTTGATATAGAATGAAGGGATAAGAAAAAGGGTTGAAAATCTAGAAAGCAAACCATTTGTCTAGATTAGAAAACCCCGAGTTAGAGGCTAGTGTAATACTGATAAATTTTTGGATGAAAACTTATTTGCATTGTTTGCTATGTATAATAATTCTCATCTGTGCTTTATTTCAAATTATCTAGTCACTGAATATGTTCCAAGTGATATGACTTATCAGCAAAAGAAGAAATTCTTTGCTGATTTGAAATATTACCACTGGGCAGTTTCTCTTCTATTTCAAATTTTTGGAAGATCAGTTGATCAAAAGACGTGTCTCGAAAGACGAAGACCACAAAATTTTGGAGCATTGTCATCAAGGATCTACAGGAGACCAATTGACTGCTATCAACACTGTCCGGAAAGTGTTGAAAGCAGGATCTTGTTAACCCACCATATTCAAGGACTTTTGTATCTCTGATACAGTCCTGCGATGCTTGCCAAATAACAAGTACACCTCTTCCAGAGATCACCTACCCCAGCAAGGTATATAGAGTCTTGAAATCTTTAATATCTGAGGTATGTATCCAATTCTTTTCTTTTTCTTCCTGTGAAAATAATTACATCATAGTAGTCGTGGAACACTTTTAAAAAAAAATGGCCCGAACCACAGGCATTACCTACTAATGATGTTAAAGTAATGTGCAGATTCTATGAGAAGTTGTTTTCCAGATTCAGAGTGCCAATGTCTTAGGAAAAATGGTTCAGTCTGTGTATCGAATCTGTGAATTCGGCCAAGTACCACACTTTAGCAGGGATTGCTATGGGAATGACTGACCATTCCAAAAGAGGTAGGAGTAGGTTACTGCAGAAGGCTGCTCCAATGGGAAATGCATACAATTCCAACTAGAGGAATCATACGGGAGTTAGCTGAGGAGTAATTCGGAAGCTGGAAACTTTCAGAAGACACCACCACAGCAAAACCCCTACTCGCAGAAGCAATAGATGAGATACTGGCAACAATTAAAGTCAGACCAGTGCAAGCAAGTGATATACCAAGTGGTATCAAACGGTCGAAGGATATAGAGGAATTTAGCATTGTATAAGGAGCATAGCAATGGAGGAGCTTGCATTCCCTGCATACCAATCAGCTGTGAGAAACTTCCCCGAGGAAGTCTCAAATACTTGGGCCCAGATCTATACAACTGGAGCCCCTACCACCACAGCTTTGCCAAAACTTCAGGTATCTTTTCTTCCATTCGAGACTTGCATGCCATACCTTCACTAACATTGGCAAGTATGCACACCAATCCAAAGAAGTCTCATTCCTGGACACGTTCCTTCTGGACACGTTGCTACGATTACGAGAAACTTTGCAGATGATTCGAGGAAACAGTCCTTGGGGCTTGAGTCATTCATCAAATGGATATGCCACTACCTAGAGCTCGACAATGAAGGATCGGAGCTGGCGTCATCCGTTCCAATATCTAGAGCTTGCAGAGTCAAGAACACCTCAGCAATAGCACATGGCTAAGGTGAAGAGCCAATTGATAGATCAGAGAAGACCCTTCTGCTCGGGACATGAAGGGAGTTTTTCTAATCCTCATGATCCTTTACTTTTGTTTTCTTTATTTTGTGTTCTGTTGTGTTATTTCCATTATCCTTCTTGTTTTATTTTCTCTCTTACCCTTAATTAGTCAAATAAGTGTGGGGTAAGAGTTCTTTGTTTTGTTTTCATTTCTTCTTGTGTGCAAATAAGTGTGGGGTAGTTTAGCTATGCATGAATACTGAGGACAGTGTCAGAATTAGGTGTGGGGTAGCAGTGCACGGTGCACTGTAGCAGTTAGCAAAATCTTTGCATGATTTTGCTTGTTTTCCCCGTATTTTCACACCCTTCCAAAAAAAAAATTCAAAATTTTTCCGTCTTTCAGACTTCTAAATGCAGTATGCTTGGTTAAACAATTGCTTATGTCTATGATATGTAGGTAGAATGTTATGGTTAGTAGGAGATAATTGATGATTATTTTTGAACTTATTGATTAGGAGTAAGGAATTCCTGATAATTAAGCACAACTTAGTCTGGGTTAGAGACCTCAGCCAATTACCTTTTCAAGACTTAACTAGATAAAATTAGATCAGTTGTAGGATGCATTGACAATTAGAATGACTAGATGAGACTCTGAGCTTAAAGTGAAAAGAAAAGAAAAAAAATTGATGATGAAAATAAAAATAGGGTAGTTTGCCAGCGGCCTTCGCTACTCGAGCACCACTCTTTCGGGGAACTTAAAGCCTGATGCCCTAAGGTCGTGTAGGTCTGGGAGTCATCGGAGTGGGACTCGCTACACGGGTAGTTGAAGTTGACGTGTTCAAAGAAGACTCAAAATACCCTGAATCTATAAACGAAAGAAATCAATAAGAGTTAAATAATTAAAATCTGATCACCAAGGCTCAGAACTCAGAAAGTTATCTGTTGTCAGTGTGTCTAGTGACAGGTCGAAGTGTTATCTGGTAATAGTTAAGACAAGATTTTATTGTGTTGATTATCTGGTCTGGACTAGTACACACACTACACATCAGGAAGACCTTATGACCAAGAGAAGAGTTCAACCTAGTTGTTAAATTGTTTTCTGCTCAATCCTAACAAACTACTAGAAACATTTGAGACCTTGTCATAGCAACCTAACCAGTCAGACCTGTGTTAAGAATTGTCTAAAGAATTTTTGGAATAAAAACATGACTAGGAATGCACATATGGTTTAGAATCGCTAAATTCAGGTAGACTTTGCTTGAGGACAAGCAAAAAGCTAAGTGTGGGGTTATTTGATACGCGAAAAGCGTATCACCTTTTTAGCATGTTTTTATATATGATTTATGGTGAAATTGAGGTTAAATTGATCTTAATTGTTTATTATTTACTTAATTTCACAGTTTTTATGATTTTGGAAGTGTCAGGTGAAACGTAGACAAAAACAACAAATTTTGGGGCAAAAACTCAATTTTTGGAAATGCTGACTTGGTCAAAGGCTCAGGACGGGCGTCCCAAATCTGGGACGGGCGTCCCGACCAAGTCAAAGCTCCGGGACGGGCATCCCGACTTGGTCAACAGACCAGGACGGGCGTCCCAATCCGGGACGGCCGTCCCGAACCCCCAGATCAAGTCCCACATCGAATGTTTGATGAAAAATCACCCCGGGAAGCTGCTATAAATACCCCAGGCCTCCAGCAGTTGAAATCATTCCTCTCCACTCGATCTGAGTCATACAGAGACTTCCAGTGTACATTTCTCGAGTACACAAGTCATTGAGAGACTCGGGTTTCAGTTTTAGTTTTCTTTCTTTCTTTAGTGTTTCGTTTTCTTAGTTTCTGAGAAATAGTCTCAAAGCTTTGGCTTCGATAGATAGGTTCGTTTTTGGTATTCATAGAATACTGGGATTTCGTTAGCAGATCCTAAGAGAGAGATAGGGTGCGTGTTCTTAGTCAGATTAGGGCAATTTGCTTAAGCCCGGGATGTAAGGTAAAGCAATTGCTACTAGGTCTAAGGAGCGTTCTCCGAAGGCTCTGCCGAGCAGAGTAGGATCGAGCAGTCAGGAGCATACAGGAGCTGCAGCACCGGCTGGACCTGCATAGAGTGGTGATTACTTTATGACAGTGGGTTTACGAATTGTTTTATCTAAATATTAATTTGAATATCATATTACGATTCGTATGAATATCTGTTTTATATGTTGAAGTTGTTATGATTTTCCGGAATTAGCCACCTGCTAAATATTCATTATGTCTGCATGTCTAATGTGCTCTTTTAAACTAAAGTTAGGGTTATAGACAATTCCTAACCACGGTCTATTCATAACCTGTTTAGTTTAACAAGCATCAATTAGTATTGGTGTCTGCCATGCTAGATAAAATAACTTGCGGAACACAGTTAAAGTAGTCTAGGTAGGGGCCGAGCTGAGTCCGATTATGCCGGCAGCTAGGGCAAGCGGTATGATCCCCGAAGTGACATAGGGCTTTCATGGATGCCTTCGTCCCGAACCGTGAGTAGGGCCGTCATTAAGGTAGGGCGGTTTATTAGAGACCTCGGATGTGGTACACCTTTAGACACAGAACATAGTTGCAATCCAGGCTAAGATGCATCTAAAATACTCGAAGATAGGTCAATCAACTTGTAGGAACAGTATAACATAGAATCAGGACATTATCTATAAAACACTTTTAGGCTTAATTAAATTTAAACCTAGTGGAGAATGGATCACCCTCTCATTAAAGTTATTGATGAAGATTGCATAACTGGATCATAAGATAAGACTTAGGATTAAAAGGCTAGTTACTACTAAGCCGTTCCCACTTTCCTGGGAGTACGATATTTACTTAATAAAATCGTAGATACTTTCTAATAGACTAGCTACACGATAGGTACTCTACCTTACGTTCTGATTGATTAAGTGACAATAATTGAATGCTAAGTGACAGTTAGTAAGACTCAGACCTTAATTACTCATAATCGACATAGGTAAATAAAGCCTATCTTTTAGCATACCAATCGGAACACATCAGATTTTTGGCGCCGTTGCCCGGGAAATATCATAATGAATTTATGATTAAAGGCCACAATTATAGAGACTTATGATAGGTAACGGTAGTAACCTAGACCTTAGACCTAACACTTATTTTCTGCTAGTTAGACAATTAATTTCCGAAATATAGGGTTATCATAACTAATTGATTTTAGATATTATCTGGAATTAAGACACTTAGGATAACCCAAATTTAGAAAATTATTCTAAAACCATATTGAGGGAATTTAATGGCTTTCGAAATTAAACATAAAAAGAAAAAAAATGTTAAAAATTTAAAATCCATAAAGAATGTATTTTTCTTGCTCAACGGTAAGTTGTTCTTCTTCCCTATCTCTTGTTCTTTCTTAGTTGTTTTTTTTCGTACATTTGTTTCCCTTTTTCATTTTTTTCCCTATTACTTAATTTCGAAAAAAATAAAAACGGAAATGAGGATAGAATATTTTTCTGAGTTGTAAATTTTTGGCTCAGGTTTTAATCTGGAAGGAATATCATTGTGGAATTTTCTTAGGTCATGCTTAGTCTATTAGACAGAATCATGAAATAAAATTTTCTTTAATAGACAAACCTCTGAGTAATCTAATGAGAAAGGATGTTCCTTTTGTTTGATGATAAATGCATGAGATTGTTTAAACCAAAAGGAATTACTATACCCATTATGATATCACCTAATTGGAATTTGCTTTGTGAATTTATATGTGATGCCAGTGACCATGTAGTAATGATTGTTTTTGGAAATAGGCATGATTAGAACTTCATACAAGTAAGACCTTTTACTGATGCCTAGTAGAACCTTACCACCACTGAAAAAGGGATTACTAGTTATTGCATATGCCTATGATACATTCATGCCATGGCTAGTCTAAACAATAGGTTACACTGATCACTTTGAGATATCTGTGTTCAATAAAACTAATGTTGAACCATAGTTGATTAAGTTAGGTTTTATTGTTACTTGAACTTGATATAGAATGAAGGGATAAGAAAAAGGGTTGAAAATCTAGAAAGCAAACCATTTGTCTAGATTAGAAAACCCCGAGTTAGAGGCTAGTGTAATACTGATAAATTTTTGGATGAAAACTTATTTGCATTGTTTGCTATGTATAATAATTCTCATATGTGCTTTATTTCAAATTATCTAGTCACTGAATATGTTCCAAGTTATATGACTTATCAGCAAAAGAAGAAATTCTTTGCTGATTTGAAAGATTACCACTGGGCAGTTTCTCTTCTATTTCAAATTTTTGGCAGATCAGTTGATCAGAAGACGTGTCTCGAAAGACGAAGGCCACAAAATTTTGGAGCATTGTCATCAAGGATCTACAGGAGACCAATTGACTGCTATCAACACTGTCCGGAAAGTGTTGAAAGCAAGATCTTGTTAACCCACCATATTCAAGGACTTTTGTATCTCTGATACAGTCCTACGATGCTTGCCAAATAACAAGTACACCTCTTCCAGAGATCACCTACCCCAGCAAGGTATATAGAGTCTTGAAATCTTTAATATCTGAGGTATGTATCCAATTCTTTTCGTTTTCTTCCTGTGAAAATAATTACATCATAGTAGTCGTGGAACACTTTAAAAAAAATGGCCTGAACCACAGGCATTACCTACTAATGATGTTAAAGTAATGTGCAGATTCTATGAGAAGTTGTTTTCCAGATTCAGAGTGCCAATGTCTTAGGAAAAAAGGTTCAGTCTATGTATCGAATCTGTGAATTCGGCCAAGTACCACACTTTAGCAGGGATTGCTATGGGAATGACTGACCATTCCAAAAGAGGTAGGAGTAGGTTACTGCAGAAGGCTGCTCCAATGGGAAATGCATACAATTCCAACTAGAGGAATCATACGGGAGTTAGCTGAGGAGTAATTCGGAAGTTGGAAACTTTCAGAAGACACCACCACAGCAAAACCCCTACTCGCAGAAGCAATAGATGAGATACTGGCAACAATTAAAGTCAGACTAGTGCAAGCAAGTGATATACCAAGTGGTATCAAACGGTCGAAGGATATAGAGGAATTTAGCATTGTATAAGGAGCATAGCAATGGAGGAGCTTGCATTCCCTGCATACCAATCAGCTGTGAGAAACTTCCCCGAGGAAGTCTCAAATACTTGGGCCCAGATCTATACAACTGGAGCCCCTACCACCACAGATTTGCCAAAACTTCAGGTATCTTTTCTTCCATTCGAGACTTGCATGCCATACCTTCACTAACATTGGCAAGTATGCACACTAATCCAAAGAAGTCTCATTCCTGGACACGTTCCTTCTGGACACGTTGCTACGATTACGAGAAACTTTGCAGATGATTCGAGGAAACAGTCCTTGGGGCTTGAGTCATTCATCAAATGGATATGCCACTACCTAGAGCTCGACAATGAAGGATCGGAGCTGGCGTCATCCGTTCCAATATCTAGAGCTTGTAGAGTCAAGAACACCTCAGCAATAGCACATGGCTAAGGTGAAGAGCCAATTGACAGATCAGAGAAGACCCTTCTGCTCGGGACATGAAGGGAGTTTTTCTAATCCTCATGATCCTTTACTTTTGTTTTCTTTATTTTGTGTTCTGTTGTGTTATTTCCATTATCCTTCTTGTTTTATTTTCTCTCTTACCCTTAATTAGTCAAATAAGTGTGGGCTAAGAGTTCTTTGTTTTGTTTTCATTTCTTCTTGTGTGCAAATAAGTGTGGGGTAGTTTAGCTATGCATGAACACTGAGGACAGTGTCAGAATTAGGTGTTGGGTAGCAGTGCACGGTGCACTGTAGCAGTTGGCAAAATCTTTGCATGATTTTGCTTGTTTTCCCCGTATTTTCACACCCTTCCAAAAAAAATTTCAAAATTTTTCCGTCTTTCAGACTTCTAAATGCAGTATGCTTGGTTAAACAATTGCTTATGTCTATGATATGTAGGTAGAATGTTATGGTTAGTAGGAGATAATTGATGATTATTTTTGAACTTATTGATTAGGAGTAAGGAATTCCTGATAATTAAGCACAACTTAGTCTGGGTTAGAGACCTCAGCCAATTACCTTTTCAAGACTTAACTAGATAAAATTAGATCAGTTGTAGGATGCATTGACAATTAGAATGACTAGATGAGACTCTGAGCTTAAAGTGAAAAGAAAAGAAAAAAAATTGATGATGAAAATAAAAATAGGGTAGTTTGCCAGCGGCCTTCGCTACTCGAGCACCACTCCTTCGGGGAACTTAAAGCCTGATGCCCTAAGGTCGTGTAGGTCTGGGAGTCATCGGAGTGGGACTCGCTACACGGGTAGTTGAAGTTGACGTGTTCAAAGAAGACTCAAAATACCCTGAATCTATAAACGAAAGAAATCAATAAGAGCTAAATAATTAAAATCTGATCACCAAGGCTCAGAACTCAGAAAGTTATCTGTTGTCAGTGTGTCTAGTGACAGGTCGAAGTGTTATCTGGTAATAGTTAAGACAAGATTTTATTGTGTTGATTATCTGGTCTGGACTAGTACACACACTACACATCAGGAAGACCTTATGACCAAGAGAAGAGTTCAACCTAGTTGTTAAATTGTTTTCTGCTCAATCCTAACAAACTACTAGAAACATTTGAGACCTTGTCATAGCAACCTAACCAGTCAGACCTGTGTTAAGAATTGTCTGAAGAATTTTTGGAATAAAAACATGACTAGGAATGCACATATGGTTTAGAATCGCTAAATTCAGGTAGACTTTGCTTGAGGACAAGCAAAACGCTAAGTGTGGGGTTATCTGATACGCGAAAATCGTATCACCTTTTTAGCATGTTTTGATATATGATTTAGGGTGAAATTGAGGTTAAATTGATCTTAATTGTTTATTATTTACTTAATTTCACAGTTTTTATGATTTTGGAAGTGTCAGGTGAAAAGTAGACGAAAACAGCAAATTTTGGGGCAAAAACGCAATTTTTGGAAATGCTGACTTGGTCAAAGGCTCAGGACGGGCGTCCCAAATCTGGGACGGGCGTCCTGACCCAGTCAAAGCACCGGGATGGGCGTCCCGACTTGGTTAACAGACCAGGACGGGCGTCCCAATCCGGGACGGCCGTCCCGAACCCCCAGATCAAGTCCCACATCAAATTTTTGATGAAAAATCACCACGGGAAGCTGCTATAAATACCCCAGGCCTCCAGCAGTTGAAATCATTCCTCTCCACTCGATCTGAGTCATACAGAGACTTCCAGTGTACATTTCTCGAGTACACAACTCATTGAGAGACTTGGGTTTCAGTTTTAGTTTTCTTTCTTTCTTTAGTGTTTCGTTTTCTTAGTTTCTGAGAAATAGTCTCAAAGCTTAGACTTCGATAGATAGGTTCATTTTTGGTATTCATAGAATACCGGGATTTCGTTAGCAGATCCTAAGAGAGAGATAGGGTGCGTGTTCTTAGTCAGATTAGGGCAATTTGCTTAAGCCCGGGATGTAAGGTAAAGCAATTGCTACTAGGTCTAAGGAGCATTCTCCGAAGGCTCTGCCGAGCAGAGTAGGATCGAGCAGTCAGGAGCATACAGGAGCTGCAGCACCGGCTGGACCTGCATAGAGTGGTGATTACTTTATGACAGTGGGTTTACGAATTGTTTTATCTAAATATTAATTTGAATATCAGATTACGATTCTTATGAATATCTGTTTTTTATGTTGAAGTTGTTATGATTTTCTGGAAATAGCCACCTGCTAAATATTCATTATGTCTGCATGTCTAATGTGCTCTTTTAAACTAAAGTTAGGGTTATAGACAATTCCTAACCACGGTCTATTCATAACCTATTTAGTTTAACAAGCATCAATTAGTATTGGTGTCTACCATGCTAGATAAAATAACTTGTGGAACACCCTGCCTGTTAAAGTAGTCTAGGTAGGGGCCGAGCTGAGTCCGATTATGCCGGCGGCTAGGGCAAGCGGTATGATCCCCGAAGTGACATAGGGCTTTCATGGATGCCTTCGTCCCGAACCGCGTGTAGGGCCGTCATTAAGGTAGAGCGGTTTATTAGAGACCTCGGATGTGGTACACCTTTAGACACAGAACATAGTTGCAATCCAGGCTAAGATGCATCTAAAATACTCGAAGATAGGTCAATCAACATGTAGGAACAGTATAACATAGAATCAAGACATTATCTATAAAACACTTTTAGGCTTAATTAAACTTAAACCTAGTGGAGAATGGATCACCCTCTCATCAAAGTTATTGATGAAGATTGCATAACTGGATCATAAGATAAGAGTTAGGATTAAAAGGCTAGTTACTACTAAGTCGTTCCCACTTTCCTGGGAGTACGATATTTACTTAATAAAATCGTAGATACTTTCCAACAGACTAGCTACACGATAGGTACTCTGCCTTAGGTTCTGATTGATTAAGTGACAATAATTGAATGCTAAGTGACAGTTAGTAAGACTCAGTCCTTAATTACTCATAATCGACATAGGTAAATAAAGCCTATCTTTTAGCATACCAATCGGAACGCATCACAATGCATTAAACATAGGGATTGCATACTGCCGAATGACATGATCCCTATCGTGTGCCATCACCACTGGATTATGGGCAGGTTCATGTTGAATTTCCCGTTGTTCCGCCATGACTGCCTTATCCGTGGTTTGTTTCTTATTCTTTAACGCCTTGGCTATTTTCTCAATTTCGGGATCGAGTGGAAGCAATGAAGCTTGAGAGCCCTTGCGCGTTTTACTCATGCAAAACAGCACACGTTAAGGAATGAATGATACACAAGCTGAAATTTAGCAAATAATTCAAATCAATAAATCCACAAAACAGTTCAGCTCATGCACAATTTATTCGTACCTCATACAATCATTTCAATAATCTCATAAGCTCAGGAATGAGTATAAAAATAAACTGAAAAATAAAAGTAACCAAATGCAAACAATCAATATTTACAATCAATTGACTCCAAAGTCCCCGGCAACGGCGCCAAAAACTTGTCTTGCGTTGTGTATGTGTGTCAAAATTTGTAAAGATAAAGAAAATAGAATAAATCAACGCAAATTAACGAGTGCAAGTATACACCGGTCAACAAGTAATATATGTACCTAGGTACAAGATTATCGATCCCACAGGGACTAAGTATGCCAATTACAAATGCAAATACGATTGTACAAATGGTTAAAAGAATAAAAGAATAAAGAATGATGAATAATGAATAAGGAATGATGAATCATGAACATAGATTGGTCTAATGCTATGGCATTCCTACTCCTAACTAAACTAACAGTTAAGGGTTAGCCTACTGGGAATAACTACAAGAGTACTGCAGGTAATACAATGCTGTGGCATTCACGCCAAAAATGCAAGTACAAACCATAGATGAATCCAAGTATACAAACATGCTTTCAGTTTCCATATCAATGCTATAGCATGTCTGGTTCCACCCAGACTACTTGATCTATTAGTCTAGATCCCCGATAACATCGTCTCATGGAGTACGAAGTACCGTTGACCTAGCGCAACACTAGTCAGTGAATTTGGTCATTTGCACTGCAATATTGAGTGCACTTCCATGTCTCACTGCTTCCGCAGTCTCAATCTAGTGCCACATAATTATCACGTCCACTAGCTCCCCTCCGCTAGAAGGCCAGACACTAGTTCGATTCATACATTGGGCAGTCGTAACCGTAAGCGATGTTAAATCAGTTTAATGTAATTACATGAATAAACCAAGCATTGCCCCATACAAGCATCAAACATAAAAACAGGAAGCAATGCTACAACATACTCGTCATCATAATCAAAACAGTTTACTCAACATGTTCATACTTAACTACGCCACAACATCTTCTGGTTAAAAATATATATTTTGTTGAAACGAATCATGAAAGACAAGGATCAACGTAATAGGAAAAATAGTCCCTAGGTCCATAGTGACACCAGTCAATCCCAAGACGGAAAACATATCAATCCCAAAACATTTTTAATTAATCCTTGAATCCATGTAAATATTCTCATATTGCAAAGAATACTTAATTACAAAACAGTAGCAAATTGCAGAAATGGAGAGAGGATTACTCTGGGTCGGAGATCACCCTGCTGCCCAAATCAAGTTTAATCAACGTGTTGCTGCCCTTCGTTCCCTCTGCTTGATGCTGCTGCGTCCTTACTGCCTAGCTGAGGAACACTTCAGCAAGTCACTCTGCTCACTCTCAGGTTTTTCCCTACTAAAAGTTAGTCTAAAACTAAAAAGAAAAGCTAAACTATCCTATCGAAACACTACTAACTATCTAAGAAAACTAAGAAGAAAACCAATCTCTCTAAACTCGGCCAATAGCCAACTAACCAAGCTAAAAACTAACTAACCTCAATCCTCTCGGTTTTTCACATATATATAGAGCCTCTTTGTGTACCAAGAGCCATTACCAAGCTGCCATCTGTCCATAATTCTGGAATTTTCTCCAAAAATTCCAGCAAATAACTGAAAAAATTCCAGCTGCCTTCTGAAGTTGTTGTCTTCTTCCTCTGTTTGATGCATGATCTTCAACAGAATTCCAGCTGCTTTCTGAAGTCTTTGTCTTTTTCTTCTGATTGCTGCAGGATCTTCAGCAGAATTTTTGTCTTTTTCTTCTGACTGCCGTAGGATCTTTTGCAGACTTCCAGCTGCTTTATGAATTCTTGTCTTTTTCTTCTGCTACTGCAAGATCAGCAGCACAATTCCAGATGCTTTCTACAAGATTTTTTTTGTCTTTTTTTTCTGCCACGTTTCAAATAAAACAAAATATAAAGAAAATGGCTGAATAATAAAACTGAATTTTTATTCTCTTTTTACCTTTGTTATAATAAATCAATTCAAATTAATTCCCAAATAATAATAAATAAATAAAGCTCGTCCATATTTTGAAAATTAATTCAATTAAATTGACTTTTAACAATAAATCCACATTTTTCGGTAAAAAGAGGAAAATATCAAATCAACACATTTTCATTCCATTTTCCAAACAAATTCAGTTGATTCCCAAATAAAACGTGGCAAATTGGATGTGAATAACTCTATTATTTTAGAGTTATCAGGTTAGGCAATGAGGACATCACATTCGATCTAAATGAAACCCTTAGGTATCCCATGCATTTAGATGATGTTTGTTTTTGTGTGGATGCTATTGAACACTTGATTGAAGTTAACATGACGGACCTATGCTCAAACTATCAAGTCTTGAGAGAAGACTCTCTAGAACTAGAGGAGACTGAACTCAGCTCCTCTGAGTATGAAATTAACTATGATAGTTTCATTGAGATAGGTACTGATGAGATGAAGAAAGAATAAACTTCATTTGAAGATCCACCAGACTTGGAGCTGAAGGAATTGCCCACTCATCTGTGCTGTGAATTCCTAGACGACAACAAGAAACTTCCCATCATTCTCGCAGCTGATCTGACTGCAGAACAATGGGAGTTGACCGTGGACAAATGCAAAAAGTACAAAAGAGCCATTGATTACAAAATTGCAGATATTCCAGGTATTAATCCAAGCTTTTGTTCCCATAAGATTCTTCTGGAAAATGATTATAAGCCATGTGTGCAACCTCAAAGAAGGTTGAATCCTAATGTGTGTGACGTTGTTAAAAAAGAAGTAATCAAATTATTGGATGTTGGACTTATCTATCCAATCTCGGATAGTGAATGGGTAAGCCCAATGTAGGTAGTACCTAAGAAAGGTTGAATAACAATTGTCAGAAATGAAAATAATGAATTAATCCCTACGAGAATTGTTACTGGTCATCGTGTATGCATTGATTATAGAAAACTAAATACTGCCACGCGAAAAGACCATTTCCCTCTTCCTTTTATTGACCAAATGTTAGAAAGATTATCTGAACATATGTTTTATTGCTTTCTTGATGGGTTTTCCGGATATTTTCAAATTCCCATTTCCCCAGAAGACCAGCATAAAACTACTTTCACATGCCCTTTTGGAACATTTGCATATAGAAGAATGCCTTTTGGTTTGTGTAATGCACCTGCTACTTTCCAACGTTGTATGACTGCTATCTTTGAGGACATGTTAGGAAAGTCTATGGAAGTGTTCATGGATGATTTCTCTATTTTTGAAAATTCATTTGGGATTTGTCTAAAGAACCTGGAATTAATGTTAAAACGTTGTATAAAATCAAATTTGGTTCTAAATTGGGAAAAATGCCATTTCATGGTAAAAGAGGGGATTGTATTAGGACATAAAATCTCACACCGAGGTATGGAAGTAGATAAGGCTAAAATCGAAATTATTTCAAAACTACCTCTGCCCAAGACTATGAGAGCCATTAGAAGTTTTTTGGGACACGCTAGTTTCTATCGTAGATTTATAAAAGCTTTTTCACTAATAGTCAGGCCGTTGACCAATTTACTTGGAAAGGATGTTCCTTTTGTCTTTGATGAAAAATGTCTAAAAGCCTTTAATAGACTTAAGGAACTTCTAACTACTGCACCTATCATGACGTCACCTGACTGGAGTTTCCCGTTTGAATTAATGTGTGATGCTAGTGATTTTGCAGTAGGAGTTGTTTTAGGACAGAGACATAATAAGAAATTTCATGTAATATATTATGCTAGCAAAACCTTAACTGACGCTCAGGAAAATTACACTACGACAGAAAAGGAATTATTAGCAGTAGTATACGCGTTTGATAAATTTCGATCTTATTTGGTCTTGTCTAAAACTATAGTTTATACTGATCATTCTGCATTAAAATACTTGTTCAATAAAACCGACACAAAACCAAGATTAATCAGATGGGTTTTATTGCTTCAAGAATTCGATATAGAAATTAGGGATAAGAAACGGGCAGAAAACCTAGCCGCAGACCACTTGTCAAGGCTAGAGAATCTATCCCTTGAAGCTATAGATGAATCGATCATATCTGACAAGTTTCTGGATGAGAATTTATGTGCCTTATTTGCTATTTTCTCACCCACTTGGTTTGCAGATATAGCAAATTACTTGGTAGCCCAGACTCTTCCTAGTGATATCACTGCTCAACAGAGAAGGAAATTCTTTGCTGACCTTAAATGTTACTATTGGGAAGATCCCTTCTGTTTCGAATATGTGCAGATCAGATGATCAGGAGATGTGTCTCTCAAGAAGAAGGTTTCCAAATTCTAAAACATTATCTCTGCGGATCCACATGCGGTCACTTAGCTGCAGTTAATACCGCTCGAAAAGTATTAGAAGCAGGCTTCTACTGGCCTACGATATTCAAAGACGCCGCAACATTCACAGGATCTTGCGATGCCTGTCAGAAAACTGGAAACATATCTTCTCGAGACGGTCTACCCCAACAGGTAATTCAAAGTGTAGAGATATTTGATATGTGGGGTATAGACTTTATGGGTCCATTTCCTTCCTCCTATGGTAAGAAGTACATCATAGTAGCTGTAGAATATTTCTCAAAATGGCTTGAGGCGCAGGCCCTACCTACTAATGATGCTAGAGTTGTGTGCAGATTTCTTAGACAGCTATTCGCTAGATTCGGATGCATGAAAGCCCTAATCAGTGACTAAGGTACACACTTTTGCAACTCTCAAATGCAGAAGGTACTTCAGCAATATGGAGTTCAACATCGCCTTTCCACAGCATACCACCCTTAAACCAATGGGCATGTTGAGGTAACTAATAGCGGAATAAAAAGAATCCTAGAAAAGACTGTAGGTGTTAACCATAAGGATTGGGCCATAAAGCTTGATGATGCATTATGGGCCTTTCGTACGGCATATAGAACCTCTACAGGATTTTCACCTTATAGATTGGTCTATGGAAAAGCATGTCACATTCCTGTTGAAATTGAACATAGAGCTTATTAGGCAGTGCAAGAATGTAATCTAGACGATACCCTGACTAAGGAACGCCGAATTTTACAACTCAACGAATTGGATGAGTGGAGGCTCAAAGCCTATGAAAATTCACATCAATTCAAGATGACAAGTAAACTCCGGCATGACAGGAGACTCAGAGCCCAAAAGAATTTTGAACTTGGGGATAAAGTACTGTTATACAACTCGTGATTCAAATTATTCCCAGGAAAGTTGCGTAGCTATTGGTCATGACCGTTCACTATCACAGAAGTATCGCCCTTTGGAGCATGTGTCATAATGGATTCTGACGGTACTACTCAAAAAGTGAACGGGCAACGCTTAAAGCCCTACAGAGAACCACTCGACTTGTCCGAGCAGACTGTTGAATTCTCAGAATAAGGGAGTATTCTTTTCATTCTTTTTATTTTAATTTTGTGTCTTTTATTATCTTTTGTTATTTCTATTATTTGTGTTTTGTTTTTCTTTCTCTTCTCCTTAGTTAGTCAAATAAGTGTGGGGTAAGAGTTTAATGTTCATTTTGATTTTTGCTCTATTTTTCATATAAGTGTGGGGTGATTAGATATGCATGAACACTGAGGACAGTGTAAACTTTAAGTGTGGGGTAGCAGTGCATTGCTCACTAAAATTGCACCCTTCCAAAAAAAATTTCAAAATTTTTCACTCTTTCAGACTTGAAAATACAGTTATGATTGGTAAAGAAATGCTTATGTCTATGATATGTAAGTAGAGCATTATGATCGCTAGGAAACAACGTGATAACTTTATTGAATTCATCGATTAGAAATAAGGAATTCCTGATACTTGAGCATTAGTTTGGACTAGAGACATCAACCAAATACCTTTTCGAGACTTAGCTAAATAATATTAGACCGGTTGAGGATGCATTAGCAATTTAAATGACTAGATGATGCTCTGAGCTGAAAGTGAAAAACGTTAAATAGGGTAGTTTGCAAGCGTCCTTTGCTACTCGAGCACCACTCCTTAAGGGAACTTAAAGCCTGATGCCCTAAGGTTGTGTAGATCTGGGAGTCATCGGAGTGGGATTCGCTACATGGGTAGTTAAAGTTGATGTGTGGAAGCGAACACAATAATACCATGAACAATCAATCTAAAAATACATAGCCCAGTGTGTTCTTATATTGAAATTTTTAATTGAAAAACCTTGTCACCAAAGCTCAGAACTTGGAAGGTTGTTTTGTTGCTGGTATGTCTAGCGACTGGTCGAAGTATTATCTAGTAAGAGTTAAGGGAAGACTATATTATGTTGACAATCTGGTCTGGACTAATACACACACTACACATTAGGAAAACCTCATGACTAAGAGCGGAGTTCAGTCTAGTTATTAAATTGTTAACCCTGTCTGGCAATGATAATCTACTAAAGACATTTGAGACCTTGTCATGGCAACTTAACCAGTCTGACCAATTTTGTGAATCATCTGACTCAGTGATCAATTTTGGAATAAAAACACTGCTAGGAATTTTAAGTGACTGCATCTATGATTTAAAAATCAATAATTTCATGTAGACTTTGCTTGAAGACAAGCAAAAAGCTAAGTGTAGTTTTTAGCATGTTTTTAAGCACAATTTAGGGCAAAATTGGAGTTAAATCGTTCTCAATTGACTGTTATTAACGCAATTTTGCAGTTTTTGTGATTTTGGAAGCTTCAGGTGAAATATGCAAGAAAATGGCAAATTTCGGGGCAAAAACATGATAGTCAGAAGTTCAGAAGTCAGGACAGGTGTCCCAAGACCAGGACGGGCATCTTGACCTAGTCAAAGACCCGGGACGGGCGTCCAGGACCCAGGATGGGTGTCCAGGACTCGGTCAAAGCACCGGGACGGGCATCCAGAACCTGGGACGGGCGTCCTGAGCCCCTGTGCAGACTCCCACATCGTTTTCTGCATAAAAAAAACTCAGTTCCCCTGCTATAAATACCCCAGGCCTTTCACAGTTGATTTCATTCCTCTCCACTTAATTTGAGTCATTTAGTGACTTCCAGTACACAGTTTTCTACTATCTACAAGTCATTCAGTGATTTTAGGTGTTTTCTTTCGAGTAGATTTCTAGTTTTCGAGAGTGTCTCATGTTCTTCGTTGATATGCATAAATCATATAACTTTTTTAGCATGTTTTTAGGCACAATTTAGGGTGAAATTTATGTTAAATTGCTCTTAATTGATTGTTATTAACTCAATTTCATAGTTTTTGTGATTTTGGAAGTGTCAGGTGAAAAGTACAAGAAAATGGTAAATTTCGAGGCAAAAACGTGATTTTCAGAAGTTCGGAAGTCGGGATGGGCGTCCATAACCCAGGACGGGCGTCCTGACCTGGTCAACAGACCAGGACGGGCGTCCAGGACTTGGGACGACTGTCCTAACCTGGTCAACAGGCCGGGACGGGCGTCCTAGATCCAGGACGGGCGTCCCGAGCCCCAGTTCAGAATCCCACATCGATTTTTGAAGAGAAATTCACCCAGTTCCCCTACTATAAATACCCAGGCCTTCCTCAGTTGAAATCATTCCTCTCCACTCGATCTGAGTCATTTAGTGACTTCAAGTATACAGTTTTCCATAGTATACAAGTCACTTAGTGATTTCAGGTTTTAGTATAGGTTTATAAAGAGTTTTAGAGAGTGTCTCGTGTTCTTTGTTTTTGAGAGTCTGTCTCAGATATTAGAATACGACTAGATAGGTTCATTTTCGGAGATCCTAAGAGGGCACTAGGCGTTTGAAGAGTCAGTCAACAGGGTTTTGCTTAAGCTGGGTATTAAGGTAAAGCACAGCTACTAGGCTGAGGAAGCGTCCTCCAAAGGTTCTGTCGAGCAGAGTCGGGTCGAGCAGTCCAACATATACAAGCAGTTGCTCCATCAACGGACTACGTAAAAGGTGAATACTTTATGGAATCGGTCCCCTTGTCCCTCTCTTTATATGTTTGTACTGTGTTCGTACAAATATGTATTATGAATATTGAACTTTGATTATATGAATATGTGTTATGCATGTTGAAGTACTTTATGTTTTTTCGGAAATGGTCACCAGTTTAACTATCATTATGACTGCATGTCTGCTGTAGTTTCTTTTAAACTAAATGAATAGTTATAGACAATTCCTAACCACGGTCTAATCATAACCTGTTTAGTTTAACAGGCATTAATTTAGTACTTTCCCATCGAAAAGCATTAATGTCTGCCATGTTAGATGAAATAACCTATAGATCACCATGTTTGTTAAAGTAGTTTGTGTGTTTATGTCGGCGTTAGGGTGAGCGGCATGATCTCCTAAGTGACATAGGACTTTCATGGATGCCTTTAGCTCGAACAGTGAGTAGGACTGTCAATGGCGATAGGGCGGTTTATCAAGTAACTCAGATGTGGTACACCTTTAGACTCAGTACATAATTTCAATCTAGACCAAGATATATCTAAAATACTCGAAGATAGGTCAATCAACATGTATGAACAGTATAACATAGAATTAGAACATTATCTGTAAAACACTTTTTAGGCTTAGATAGACTTAAACCTAGTGGAGAATGAATCACCTTCTCATCAAAGATTTTGATGAATGATTGCATAACTGGATCATAAGATAAGAGTTAGGGTAAGAGGATAGTTACTACTAAGCCGTTACCACTTCCCTAGGAGTACGATAATTAATTTAATTAAAATCGTAGATACTTTCCAACAGACTAGCTACACGATAGGTACTTTGCCTTAGGTTTTGATTGATTAATTAACAGCATAGAGACTAAATGTGACAATTAGTCAGTCTAAGTCCTTAATTACTCATAATCAACATATGGTAAAATAACACCTATTTTAGTATATCAGTCGGAACGTCATCAGATTTTTTGCACCGTTGCCGGGGAAATATCATAAAGAATTTAGGATTATTGGCCACAATTCTACAAACTTATGATAGGTAACGATAGTAACCTAGACCTTAGACCTAACACTTATTTTATGCTAGTTAGACAATCAATTTCCGAAATATAGGGTTATCATAACTAATTAATTTTAGACATTATCTGAAATTAAGACATTTAGGATAATCAAATTTTAGAAAATTATTCTTAAACCATATTGAGGGAATTTAACTGCTTTCGAAATAAAATATAACAAGAAAAATTTAAAACCCAAAAAATATCTTTCCTGCTTTTTCTATTTTGTTTTTCTTTCTGTTTCTGTTATTTGTTATTTTATCCTAACCAGACTTTACACTCATAGATGAAGAGAATAAGTGCAGCTACAAACCAAGCAAAGAAAACAGAAAACCCTAACACTCCAGGTCGAAAGAAGACAAAACCAGAAGGACCATCTAGGCTTGAACCAGAAATACCACGGGAGAACCCTCCTCCACAACCTATAGAAATAAATTCAAGCCTAGACACCAGTGATTTAGTGAGAAGATTGTTGAACACCTGTGAGCCCAGTCCCACGGAAGAAGATCCTTCTGAAGAAACCTTTCCTCCGAGAGAAGAACCTCAAAGATCTCTAGTTCACACTCCTGCCCAGAGAGTTCCTAGGAATCCACCACCCTTGGACCAAACCCAAAACTCACCAACATCTCCTGAGTATACTCCAATGCCTAATGAGCATAACCCTTCATCCGGGGGAAGTAATAACGGTTCTCAGTCAGTTTTGTCCATGCAGATAGATACTTTGGCTCACAGGATCTACCAGATGGATCAAGGAATCGCAAGCAGACTGTGTCATTCAGAACAAAGCATTCTGAATATCACAGCCAATATGGACCAACTCAGGGCCATAGTAAGCCTCCAGGAAAGCCAAGGTGCACAGATACTACAGGAGTTAGCTGACATACGAAGTGAGCAGGGCAGGCAAAGGGAGGAGATGAGAGCTATGCGCATAGAGATGAGAGAAATCAAAAATAAAGGCCATTAAAAAAAGGGAAGATTCTTTTTACTTTTCAGCAAATAAATTGTTGGAACTAAAATTAAATAATTGACCCCTACTTTTTATTTTCAAACTTTTTAAAAGGGTCTTTTATTTTATTCAGTAATTTTTCTTCAGACATTCTATTTTTCAAATTCTTTATGAAAACCAAATGTGTTACAAATACAGTTTATTTTTCATTAATAAGTTGTATAAACTTAGTCTTTTGTTTTTCTATAATTCTTGCTGAATAGAGGTTAGGATATGATTAGTGTAGTTATGATTTTTGAAAAAGAGATTGAGAATTTTTTGCAAAGAGTTTTTAACAGCTTCTGAATTCGATAGATTAAATATGAAGACTTGTTAAATATTATTGTTTTTGGTGTACAAAGATTTGTAGGGAATTATGAAAAAAAAAATCTGGAAGTGGCACGCATCTTGAGGCAACCCGGGACGGGCATCCTGCCTCCGGGACGGGCGTCCCGAAGGCTGCCCCCTTCTACAAAAATGCTATTTTTTTTTCATTTCCTCCCAAACCAACCACAAAAAATCATCTCTCTACAAAATTCTCTCCACCTTCTCTCTACAAATTTTTGGCAACCTCTTGAAATTTCAAAATTTGAATTTCCCTCCAAAATTTGAACTTTTGAATTTCCTTCCAAAATTTGAATATCCCGCCAGAAACTCAAAATCCTTCCCTAACCAAAATACATCCTTTCGAATTCAAATTCACCTCCAGAATTCAAATTCGAATCTTCTTTCCCGCCTAAATTCTTAGATTCTCTCAAATGTTCTCAACCAAATAGCTCCCAAACGCGCTCGTATCACTTCTTCCATGACCGTCACATCTGTGGCACACCCTTTTTTGCTTTTTCCCTCCATTCCAGCATACCAGGAGAGATGTCATGGATATATAGGACGCAGCATACTTGTTGGTAGAACGCTTGACTGGGCAGTAGTCCAGACGCTGGGAGTTGAGTAGGAGGTCCGATGCATACTCGACGTACTACCTTACAATCGAGTCTTCATCGTCACTGAACCGACCTACCTAGAGCTGGTATGTGAGTTCTATACTTCATTTACATTCCAGCAGGAGCACATCACATTCCGTCTGGGCGGAATGGATCGATCGATGAGCATGGCCGAGTTCGGCATCGCCTTGGGTATCTGGCAGAGGGACGAGCTGGATAAGCCCGCCTACACCTCAGCAGTTCGAGACTTCACTTCTGCAGACGTCTCCACCACTTGGGCTCAAATTTGTACAACGGGTACTCCCTACCAGCATGGCTTTGCGAAAGCCACAAACACTCATAAACAGTGTCTGGGACTAGGGCCGTTCATCACTAGGATAGCCCACTACTTGGAGTTGGACATCGAGGGCTCGGAGCTGACCTAGGTTGCCCCGACCACTATTCCTACAGATCTTACCATTCTACGGAACATGAGGATGGTCGTACGAGATGCAACTGGGCGCTACTCCATCCACATGGAGTAGCAAGGACAGGCATCGGCACCGGGATCGATCCCAGAACATATACCTCCGACCGAGACATTCGTCCCATTCACCGCCTTTGAGGGACATATGTCACACGGATTGGCGGAACTTACAGCTCGACATAGCCGGGATATGGAAAGAATTGAGAGGCGGATGTCGATGATGGACGATAGAATCACCATGAACACCAGCAGTGTCGAGGAGATTTTTCAGCAGACCTCCCGACTGGTTGACGACACAGAGGTCTACTTTTCAGCAGACTCCCGTCCACCCGATGACGATGAGCCAGGTTCTTAGTTTTCTTTTCCTTTTCTGTTTCTTTCTTTTGTTGCTTTTGCTCTATGTGTGTGATCATATCTGGGTTGTATGAAATATGAATCTCTATATGACGTTGATTGATATGACATAACAGCATTTATTTCTTTTATTATATCATTTATTGCATAATTTTCTCTCTTACCCTTAGTTAGTCAAATAAGTGTGGGGTAAGAGTTCTCTGTTTTGTTTTTATTTCTTCTTGTTTTCAAATAAGTGTGGGGTAATTTAGATATGCATGAACACTGAGGACAGTGTCAGACTTAAGTGTGGGGTAGCAGTGAACAGTGTACTGTAGTAGAAAACTTTTTGCATGTTTTTCCTGTATTTTCACACCCTTCCAAAATTTTCCAATTTTTTTGACTTCAAAATGCAATATGATTGGTAAAGAATTGATGATGTCTATGATATGTATGTAGAATGTTATGATCAGTAGGAGATAACATGATGACTTTCTTGAATTTATCGATTAGAAATAGGGAATTCCTGATACTTGAGCAGAACTTAGTTTGGATTAGAGACCTCAACCAAATACCTTTTCAAAACTTAACTAGATAAGATTAGACCAGTTGAGGATGTATTGGCAATCAAAATGACTAGATGATGCTTTGAGCTGAAAGTGAAAAGAAAAAAAAGAGAGTTAACTAAATAGGGTAGTTTGCAAGCGGCCTTTGCTACTCGAGCACCACTCCTTAGGGGAACTTAAAGCCTGATGCCCTAAGGTCGTGTAGGTCTGGGAGTCATCGGAGTGGGACTCGCTACATGGGTAGTTAAAGTTGACGTGTGAAAGCAGACACAAAATACCCTGAAATATCAATAAAAAAATCAATAAATGCTTAATTAAAAATCTTGTCACCAAGGCTCAGAACTCAGAAGGTTGTTTGTTGCTGGTATGTCTAGCGACGGGTCCAAGTATTATCTGGTAAGAGTCGAGATGAGAGTATATTGTGTTGACAATCTAGTCTGGACTAGTACACACACTACACATCAGGAAGACCTTGTGACTGAGAGAAGAGTTCAATCTAGTTATTAAGTTGTTAACCCTGCTTGATCATGATAATCTACTAGAGACATTTGAGACCTTGTCATAGCAACTTAACCAGTCAGACCTGTTTTGTAAATTATCTGATTTAGTGATGAATTTTGGAGTAAAACATGACTAGAAATTTTAAGTGACTGCACCGATGATTTAAAATCACTAACTTCAGGTAGACTTTACTTGAGGACAAGCAAACAGCTAAGTGTGGGGTTATATGATATGCATAAATCATATCACTTTTTAGCATGTTTTTAGGCATAATTTAGGGTGAAATTGGTGTTAAATCGCTCTTAATTGATTGTTATTAACTCAATTTCACTGTTTTTGTGATTTTGGAAGTGTCAGGTGAAAAGTACAAGAAAATGGCAAATTTCGGCGCAAAAACATGATTTTCAGAAGTTCGAAAGCCGGGATGGACATCCAGACCCCAGGACGGGCGTCCTGACCTGGTCAACAGACCAGGATGGGCGTCCAGGACTTGGGACGGCCATCCTAACCTAGTCAACAAGCCGGGACAAGCGTCCCAAATCCAGGACTGGCGTCCCGAGTCCCAGTTCAGAATCCCACATCGATTTTTGAAGAGAAATTCACCCAGTTCCCCTACTATAAATACCCCAGGCCTTCCTCAGTTGAAATCATTCCTCTCCACTCGATCTGAGTCATTTAGTGACTTCAAGTATACAATTTTCCATAGTATACAAGTCACTTAGTGATTTCAGGTTTTAGTATAGGTTTATTCATAGTTTTAGAGAGTGTCTCGTGTTCTTCGTTTCTGCGAGTCTATCTTAGATCTTAGAATACAACTAGATAGGTTCGTTTTCGATATTCATAGAATACCCGAGATTTCGTTAGGAGATCCTAAGAGGGCACTAGGCGTTCGAAGAGTCAATCAATAGGGTTGTGCTTAAGTTGGGTATTAAGGTAAAGCACAGCTACTAGACTGAGGAAGCGTCCTCCGAAGGTTTTGTCGAGCAGAGTCGGGTCGAGCAGTCCAACATATACAAGTAGTTGCTCCATCAGTGGACTACGTAAAGGGTGAATACTTTATGGCATCGGTCCCCTTGTCCCTCTCTTTATATGTATGTACTGTGTTTGTACAAATATGTATTATGAATATTGAACTTTTATTATATTAATATGTGTTATGCATGTTGAAGTACTTTATGTTTTTCCGAAAATGGTCACCAGCTTAACTATCATTATGACTGCATATCTGTTGTAGTTTCTTTTAAACTAAATGAATGGTTATAGATAATTCCTAACCACGGTATAATCAAAACCTCTTTAGTTTAACAGACATTAATTTAGGACTTTCCTGCCGGAAAGCATTAATGTCTGCCATATTAGATGAAATAACCTATAGATCACCATGTTTGTTAAAGTAGTCTAAGTAGGCTGAGTTTGTGTGTTTATGCCGGTATTAGGGCGAGCGGCATGATCTCCTAAGTGACATAGGACTTTCATGGATGCCTTTAGCTCGAACCGTGAGTAGGGCCGTCAATGGCGATGGGGCGGTTTATCAGGTAACTCAGATGTGGTACACCTTTAGACTCAGTACATAATTGCAATCTAGACCAAGATATATCTAAAATACTCGAAGATAGGTCAATCAACATGTAGGAACAGTATAACATAGAATCAGAACATTATCTGTAAAACACTTTTTAGGCTTTGATAGACTTAAACCTAGTGGAGAATGGATCACCTTCTCATCAAAGATTTTGATGAATGATTGCATAACTAGATCATAAGATAAGAGTTATGGTGAGAGGATAGTTACTACTAAGGCGTTACCACTTCCCTGGGAGTACGATAATTAATTTAATTAAAATCATAGATACTTTCCAACAGACTAGCTACACGATAGGTACTCTGCCTTAGGTTCTGATTGATTAAGTGACAGCAAAGAGACTAAATGTGACAATTAGTCAGTCTAAGTCCTTAATTACTCATAATCAACATAGGGTAAAATAACACCTATTTTAGTATAACAGTCGTAACGTCATCCAAACTAAGTTGTGCTCAAGTATCAGGAATTCCTTATTTTTGATCGAGGAATTCAATAAAGTTATCACGTTGTTCCCTACTGTTCAGAATGCTCTACACACATACCATAGACATAAGCATTTCTTTACCAATCATAACTGCATTTTGAAGTCTGAAAGAGTGAAAATTTTTGAATTTTTTTTGGAAGGGTGCAATATAAGCGAGAAAAATGGGAAAAGTTTACTGCTACTACAGTGCACAGTGCACAGTGCACTGCTACCCCACACTTAAGGTTTACACTGTCCTCAGTGTTCATGCACGTCTAATCACCCCACACTTAAGGTTTACACTGTCCTCAGTGTTCATGCACATCTAATCACCCCACACTTATTTGAAAAACAAAAGTTTAAAACAAACATAAAACTCTTACCCCACACTTATTTGACTAACTAAGGGGGAAGAGAAAGAAAAATAGAATAACAAAACAAAAGTAAAACAAATAACAAAATGTAATAAAAGAAACAAAAATAAAATAAAAAGAATGTAACGAATACTCCCTTATTATGAGAATTCAACAATTTGCTCGGACAAGTCGAGTGGTTCTTTATAGAACTTTAAACGTTGCCCGTTCACTTTTTGAGTAGTACCGTCAGAGTCCGTTATGACACATGCTCCAAAGGGCGATACTTCTGTGATAGTGAACGGTCCTGACCAATAGCTACGGAACTTTCCTGGGAATAATTTCAATCGCGAGTTGTATAACAATACTTTATCCCCAGGTTCAAAATTCTTTTGGGCTCTGAGTCGCCTGTCATGTTGGAGTTTACTTGTCATCTTGAATTGATGTGAATTTTCATAGGCTTTGAGCCTCCACTCATCAAATTCGCTGAGTTGTAAAATTCCGTGTTCCTTAGTCAAGGTATCATCTAGATTGCATTTTTACACTGCCCAGTGAGCTCTATGTTCAATTTCAACAGGAAGGTGACATGCTTTTCCATAGACCAATCTATAAGGTGAAAATCCTGTAGAAGTTCTATATGCAGTACGAAAGGCCCATAATGCAACATGGAGTTTTATTGCCCAATCCTTACGGTTAACACCTACAGTCTTTTCTAGTATTCGTTTAATTCCTCTATTGGTTACCTCAACCTGCCCATTGGTTTGGGGGTGGTATGCTGTGGAAATACGATGTTGAACTCCATATTGCTGAAGTACCTTATACAATGTTCCAGAATTTGGAAACCTTCTTCGTGAGAAACGCATCTCCTGACCATCTGATCTGCACATATTTGAAACAAAAAGGGATCTTCCCAATAGTAATATTTGAGGTCAACAAAGAATTTCCTTCTATGTTGAGCAGTGATATCACTAGGAGGAGTCTGGGCTACCAAGTAATTTGCTATATCTGCAAACCAAGGGGGTGAGAAAATAGCAAATAAGGCGCATAAATTCTCATCCAGAAATTTGTCAGATATGATAGATTCATCTATAGCTTCTAGGGCTGGATTCTCTAGCCTAGACAAGTGGTCTGCAACTAGGTTTTTTGCCCCTTTCTTACCCCTGATTTCTATGTCGAATTCTTGAAGCAATAAAACCCATCTGATTAGTCTTGGTTAGGCGTCGGTTTTATTGAACAAGTATTTTAATGCAGAATGATCAGTATAAACTATTTTTTTAGACAAGACCAAATAAGATCAAAATTTATCAAACGCGTATACTACTGCTAATAATTCCTTTTCTGTCGCAGTGTATTTTTCTTCAGCGTCAGTTAAGGTTTTGCTAGCGTAATATATTACATGAAATTTCTTATCATGTCTCTGTCCTAAAACAACTCCTACTGCATAATCACTAGCATCACACATTAATTCAAATGGAAAATTCCAGTCAGGTGACGTCATGATAGGTGCAGTAGTTAGAAGTCCCTTAAGTCTATTAAAGGCTTTTAAACATTTTTCATCAAAGACAAAAGGAACATCCTTTCCAAGTAAATTGGTCAATGGCTTGGCTATTGATGCGTTCTAACTGATATACTAAAATAGGTGATGTTTTACCCTATATGGATTATGAGTAATTAAGGACTTATCCTGAATAATTGTCACATTTAGTCTCTATACTGTCACTTAATCAATCAGAACCTAAGGCAGAGTACCTATCGTGTAGCTAGTCTGTTGGAAAGTATCTACGATTTTAATTAAATCAAATATCGTACTCCCAGGGAAGTGGTAACGGCTTAGTAGAAACTATCCTCTTACCCTAACTCTTATGTTATGATCCAGTTATGCAATCGTTCATCAATATCTTTGATGAGAGGGTGATTCATTCTCCACTAGGTTTAAGTCTATTTAAGCCTAAAAGTGTTTTACAGATAATGTCCTGATTCTATGTTATACTGTTCCTACATGTTGATTGACCTATCTTCGAGTGTTTTAGATATATCTTGGCCTAGATTGCAACTATGTACTGAGTCTAAAGGTGTACCACATATGAGTTACCTGATAAACTGCCCTACCTTAATGACGGCCCTACTCACGGTTCGAGCTAAAGGCATCCATGAAAACCTATGTCACTTAGGAGATCATGCCGCTCGCCCTAACACCGGCATAAACACACAAACTCAGCCTACTTAGACTACTCTAACAAACATGGTGATCTATAGGTTATTTCATCTAATATGGCAGACATTAATGCAACCCGACGAGGAAGTCCTAAATTAATGACTGTTAAACTAAATATGTTCTGATTAGACCATGGTTAGGAATTGTCTATAACCCTAAATTTAGTTTAAAAGAAACTACATTAGACATGCAGACATAATGAAAGTTAAGCTGGTGGCCATTTCCGGAAAATCATAAAGTATTTCAACATGCATAACAAATATTCATAAAATCATAATCTAATAATCATAACAAATGTTTGGACGAACACAGTACAGACATATAAAGAGAGGGAGAGGGGGACCGATGCCATAAAGTAATCACCCTTTACGAAGTCTCGCCGATGGAGCAACTGCTTGTATATGTTGGAGTGCTCGACCCGACTCTGCTCAACAGAACCTTCGGAGGACGCTTCCTCAGCCTAGTAGCTGGACTTTACCTTAATACCCAACTTAAGCCCAGCCCTGTGGACTGACTCTTCGAACGCCTAGAGCCCTCTTAGGATCTCCTAACGAAATCCCGGGTATTTTATGAATACCAGAAACGAACCTATCTAGTCCTATCCTAGGATCTGAGACTAATTCTCAAAAGCAAAGAACACGAGACACTATCTAGAAATAAAAAGAAACTTATACTGAAACCTGAGTCTCTAAGTGACTTGTATACTATGGAAAACTGTATACTTGAAGTCACTAAATGACTCAGATTGAGTGGAGAGGAATGAATTCAACTGAGGAAGGCCTGGGGTATTATAGCAGCTTTCTGGAGTGAATTTCTCTCAGAATTTTGATGTGGGATTCTGAACCGCGGCTCGGGACGCCCGTCCTGGATTGGGACGCCCATCCCGGCCTATTGACCAGGTTAGGATGGTCGTCCCGAGTCCTGGACGCCCGTCCTGGCCTATTGACTAGGTCAGGAAGCCCATCCTGACTTCGGGACGCCCACCCCGACTTCCGATCTTCTGAAAATTACGTTTTTGCCCTGAAATTTGCCATTTTCTTCTACTTTTCACCTGACACTTCCAAAATCATAAAAACTGTGAAATTGAGTTAATAACAATCAATTAAGACCGATTTACCATCAATTTCACCCTAAATTATGCCTAAAAACATGCTAAAAATGTGATATGATTTATGCATATCATATAACCCCACACTTAGCTTTTTGCTTGTCCTCAAGCAAAGTCTACCTGAAGTTAGTGATTTTAAATCATATGTGCAGTCACTTAAATTTCCTAGTCATGTTTTTATTCCAAAAATTATTTAGACAATTCACAACACATGTCTGACTGGTTAGGTTGCTATGACAAGGTCTCAAATGTCTCTAGTAGATTATTATGATCAAGCAGGTTTAACAACTTAACAACTAGATTGAACTCTTCTCTCAGTCACAAGGTCTTCCTGATGTGTAGTGTGTGTACTAGTCTAAACCAGATAGTCAACACAATATACTCTCATCTTAACTACTACCAGATAACACTTCGACCCGTCGCTAGACATACTAACAACAGACAACTTTCTGAGTTCTGAGCCTTGGTGATCAGATTTTTAATTATTTATCATTTATTGATTTTTCCTTTTATAGATTTTTCAGGGTATTTTGAGTCTGCTTTAACACGTCAACTTTAACTACCCATGTAACGAGTCCCACTCCGATGACTCCCAGACCTACACGACCTTAGGGCATGAGGCTTTAAGTACCCCTAAGGAGTGGTGCTCGAGTAGCAAAGGCCGCTAGCAAACTACCCTATTTAATTAACTCTCCTTTTTTTTCTTTTCACTTTCAACTCAGAGTCTCATCTAGTCATTTTAATTGCCAATACATCCTCAACTGGTCTAATATTATCTAGTTAAGTTTTGAAAAGGTAATTGGCTGAGGAACGAATGTCTTTCAAAGGCAGTGCATGGAACGAATGTCTCGGTCGGAGGAATATGTGTTGGAACTGCTCCTGGTGTCGATGCCTGTCCTTGTTGCTCTGTGTGGATGGATTAGCACCCATTTGCATCCCGTACGACCACCCCCATGTTCCTTAGAATGGTAAGGTCCGTAGGAATGGTGGTCGGGGCAACCTGGGTCAGCTCTGAGCCCTCGATGTCCAACTCCAAGTAGTGGGCTATCCTGGTGATGAACGGCCCGAGCCCTAGACACTGTTTCTGAGTGTCCGTAGAGAAACCCCGCATGATGACAGTGATGAGTCGAGCCATCTCCACTGTAGAACCCATATGCATGTTGGCCAGGAGGAATGTCTCCATCTGGGTGACATTCCTGGGGGCCGCCCGACGTCCTGACAGAGTATGTGCTATAATGGCATGTAAATAGCGAAGAGCAAGATAAATACATGTGGCTTTCGCAAAGCCATGCTGGTAGGGAACACCCGTCGTACAAATCTGAGCCCAAGCGATGGAGACATCTGAAGAAATGAAGTCTCGAACTGCTGTGGTGTAGGCGGGCGTATCCAGCTCGTTCCTCTGCTAGATACCCAAGGTGATGCCAAACTCGGCCATGCTCATCGATCGATCTATTCCGCCCAAACGGAATGTGATATGCTCCTGCTGGAATGTAAATGAAGCGTAGAACTCGCATACCAGCTCTAGGTAGGTCGGCTCAGTGATGATGAAGACTCGACTGTAGGGTAGTATGTCGAGTATGCGTCGGACCTCCTGCTCAACTTCTAGTGTCTGTACTGCTGCCCAGTCAAGTGTTCTGCCAATCAGTATGGTGCGTCCGATATATCCATTACATCTTTGCTAGTATGCTGGAATGGAGGGAAAAAGCATAAAAGGGTGTGCCACCGATGTGACGGTCATGGAAGAAGTGATACGAGCGCGTTTGGGAGCCATTTTGGTTGAGAACGTTCGAGAGATTTTGAGAATTTATGCGGGAAAGAAGATTCGAATTCGAATTCTGGAGGTGAATTTGAATTCGAAAGGATGGATTTTGGTTAGGGACGGATTTTGAATTTTTGGCCGGAAATTCAAATTTTGGAGGGAAATTCGAATTTTGGAGGGAAATTCAAATTTTGGAAGGAAATTTAAAAGTTCAAATTTTGGAGGGAAATTCGAATTTTGAAACTTCGGGAGTTTGCCAAAAATTTGTAGAGAGAAGGTAGAGAGAATTTTGTAGAGAGATGAATTTTTGGTGGTTGGTTTGAGAGAAAATGAAGAGAAATAAGAGAGCCTTTTAAAAAGTTTGAAAATAAAAAATAGGGGTCAATTATTTAATTTTAGTTCAAACAATTTATTTGCTGAAAAGAAGAGTAAAAAGAATCTTCCCTTTTTCAATGGCCCTTATTTCTGATCTCTCGTATTTCTGCTTGTATGGTTCGCATCTCTATGCGCATGGCTCTCATCTCATCCCTTTGCCTGCCCTGCTCACTTCGTAAGTCAGCTAACTCCCGGAGTATCTGTGCACCTTGGTTTTCCTGGAGACTTATTGTGGCCCTGAGTTGGTCCTTGTTGGTTGTGATATTCAGGATACATTGGTCTGAATGACATAATCTGTGTGCAATTCCTTGATCCATCTCATAGATCCTTTGAGCCAACGTATCTATCTGCATGGACAGAACTGAATGAGAACCGTTAGTACTTCCCCCGGATGAAGGGGTGTGCTCGTTAGGCGTTGGAGTGTACTCAAGAGATGTTGGTGAGTTTTGGGTTTGGTCAAGGGGTGGTGGATATATAGGAACTCTCTGGGCAGGAGTGTGAACTGGAGATCTTTGAGGTTCTTCTCTCGGAGGAAAGGTATCCTCAGAAGGATCTTCTTCCGTGGGACTGGGCTCACGGGTGTTCAGTAATCTTCTCACTAAGTCACTGGTGTCTAGGCTTGAGTTTATTTCTATAGGTTGTGGAGGAGGATTCTCCCGAGGTATTTCTGGTTCAGGCCTAGATTGTCCTTCTGGTTTTGTCTTCTTTCGTCCTGGAGTATCAGGGTTTTCTGTTTTCTTTGCTTGATTTGAAGCTGCTCTTGTTCTCTTCATCTATGAGTGCAAAGTCTGGTTAGGAATAACAAATAACAAAGACAGAAATGAAACAAAATAGAAAAACAAAAGTAAGAAAATATTTTTCGGGTTTTTAAATTTTTAACATTATTTTTATACTTTATTTAGAAAGCCGATAAAATTCCTCAATATGGTTTTAGAATAATTTTCTAAAATTTGATTATCCTAAATGTCTTAATTTCAAATGATATCTAAAATCAATTAGTTATGATAACCCTATATTTCATAAATTGATTGTCTAACTAGCAGAAAATAAGTGTTAGGTCTAAGGTCTAGGTTACTACTGTTACCTATCATAAGCTTCTAGAATTGTGGCCAATAATCCTAAATTCATTATGATATTTCCCCGGCAACGGCGCCAAAAATATGATGCGTTCCGACTGATATACTAAAATAGGTGATGTTTTACCCTATGTGGATTATGAGTAATTAAGGACTTATCCTGACTAATTGTCACATTTAGTCTTTATACTCTCAATTAATCAATCAGAACCTAAGGCAGAGTACCTATCGTGTAGCTAGTCTGTTGGAAAGTATCTACGATTTTAATTAAATCAAATATCGTACTCCTAGGGAAGTGGTAACGGCTTACTAGTAACTATCCTCTTACCCTAACTCTTATGTTATGATCCAGTTAGGCAATCGTTCATCAATATCTTTGATGAGAGGGTGATTCATTCTCCACTAGGTTTAACTCTATTTAAGCCTAAAAGTGTTTTACAGATAATGTCCTGATTCTATGTTATACTGTTCCTACATGTTGATTGACCTATCTTCGAGTGTTTTACATATATCTTGGCCTAGATTGCAACTATGTACTGAGTCTAAAGGTGTACCACATATGAGTTACCTGATAAACTGCCCTACCTTAATGACGGCCCTACTCACGGTTCGAGCTAAAGGCATCCATGAAAACCTATGTCACGTAGGAGATCATGCCGCTCGCCCTAACACCGGCATAAACACACAAACTCAGCCTACTTAGACTACTCTAACAAACATGGTGATCTATAGGTTATTTTGTCTAATATGGCAGATGATACGCGAAAATCGTATCACCTTTTTAGCATGTTTTTATATATGATTTCGGGTGAAATTGAGGGTAAATTGATCTTTATTGTTTGTTATTTACTCAATTTCACAGTTTTTATGATTTTGGAAGTGTCAGGTGAAAAGTAGACGAAAACAGCAAATTTTGGGGCAAAAACGCAATTTTTGGAAATGCTGACTCAGTCAAAGGCTCGGGACGGGCGTCCCGACCCAGTCAAATCACCGGGACGGGCATCCCGACTTGGTCAACAGACCAGGACGGGCGTCCCGAACCCCCAGATGAAGTCCCACATCGAATTTTCGATGAAAAATCACCCCGGGAAGCTGCTATAAATACCCCAGGCCTCCAGCAGTTGATTTCATTCCTCTCCACTCGATCTGAGTCATTAAGTGGTTTCCAATGTACACTTCTCTAGTACACAACTCACTCAGAGACTCGGATCTCAGTTTTCTCTCTTGTTAGTGTTTTGTTTTAGTTTCTGAGAAATAGTCTCAGATCTTAGGCTTCTATAGATAGGTTCGTTTCTGGTATTCATAGAATACCCGGGATTTCGTTAGGAGATCCTAAGAGGGCTCTAGGCGTTCGAAGAGTCAATCCACAGGGCTGGGCTTAAGCTGGGTATTAAGGTAAAGCCCAGTTACTAGGCTGAGGAAGCGTCCTCCGAAGGTTCTGGCGAGTAGAGTCGGGTCAAGCAATACGGCATATACAGCAGTACGCTCCATCAGTGAGACTTCGTAAAGGGTGATTTCTTTATGGCATTGGTCCCCATGGCCCTCTCTTATATATTGTTATTGTGTTTGTCCAAATAACAGTTTTGAATACCAGATTATGATTATTATGAATATTTGTGATATATGTTGAAGTTATTATGTTTTTCTAGAAATGGCCACCTGCTTAATTATCCATTATGTCTGCATGTCTATTGCCATTCTTTTAAACTGAAATTAGGGTTATAGACAATTCCTAACCACGGTCTATTCATAACCTGTTTAGTTTAACAGGCATAAATTAGTATTGGTGTCTGCCATACGAGATAAAATAATCTGCGGAACACCCTGTTGGTTGAAAGTAGTCTAGGTAGGCTGAGTAGAGTTTTATGCCGGCGGTTATGAGACGAGCAGTATGATCCCCGAAGTGACATAGGGCGATCATTGCTGACTTTAGTCCGAGCCGTGAGTAGGGTCGTTACCCTTAACGATGGGGCGGTAGCGTAGAAACTCAGATATGGTAACCTTTAGACACAGAACATAGTTGCAATCCAGGCCAAGACATGTCTAAAATACTCGAATATAGGTCAATCAACGTATAGTAACAGTATAACATAAAATCAGGATTTCATCTATAAAACACTTTCAGGTTTAGTTAGACTTAAACCTAGTGGAGAATGAATCACCCTCTCATCAAAGTTATTGATGAAGATTTCATAACTGGATTATAAGATAAGAGTTAGGAATTAAGGCTAGTTACTACTAAGCCGTTACCACTTCCCTGGGAGTACGATATTTATTTAATAAAATCGTAGATACTTTCCAACAGACTACTAGCTACACGATAGGTACTCTGCCTTAGGTTCTGGCTGATTAAGTGACACCATAGAGACTAAATGTGACAATTAGTCAATCACAGTCCTTAATTATTCATAATCAACATAGGGTAAAATAACACCTATTTAGCATATCAACCGGAACGCAACAGATATTTTGCGCCGTTGCCGGGGAAATGTCATAATGAATTTAGGATTATTGGCCACAATTCTAGAGACTTATGATAGGTAGCGGTAGTAACCTAGACTTTTGATTTACACTTATCTTATGCTAGTTAGACAATCACTTTCCAAAATATAGGATTATCATAACTAATTAATTTTAGATAATATCTGGAATTAAGACACTTAGGATAATCAAATTTTAGAAAATTATTCTAAAACCATATTGAGGAAATTTACCTGCTTTCTAAATAAAATTTAAAATCCCTAAAAATATTTTTCTTGCTTTTTTATTTTACTTTTCCTCCTATTCTTGTTTTTTTGTTATTTCTAACCAGACTTTGCACTCAGAGATGAAGAGAACAAGAGCAGCTACTAACCAGGCAAAGAAAACAGAAATCCCTGACACTCCAGGACTAAAGAAGACAAAGCCAGAAGGACCATCTAGGCCTGCACCAGAAATACCACGAGGGACTCTTCCTTCACAACCAGTAGAAGTAAACTCAAGCCTAGATGCCAGTAACCTAGTAAGGAGATTCCTGAACGCCCGTGAGCCTAGTCCCACGGAAGAAGATCCTTCTGAGGATACTTTCCCTCCTAGAGAAGAACCCCAGAGATCTCCAGTTCACCCTCCTGCCCAGAGAGTCCCTATAAATCCACCACCCACTGACCAAACCCAAAATTCACCAACATCTCCTGCATACACCCCAACACCTAACGAGCACACCCCTTCATCCGGGGGAAGCACTAACGGTTATCATTCAATGTTGTCCGTTCAGATAGATACGTTGGCTCAAAGAGTCTATGAGATGGACCAAGGAATTGCCAGCAGATTGTGTCATTTAGACCAACTCAGTCTGAATATCACAACTAACGTGGACCGACTCAAAGCCACGGTCAGTCTTCAGGAGAATCAAGGTGCACAACTACTCCGGGAGATGGCTGACTTACGCAGTGAGCAGGGCAGGCAGAGGGATGAGATGAGAACCATACGCATAGAAATGCGAAGCATTCGAATAGAGCTACAGGAAATCAGAGATAAAGGTCGTTGAAAAAGGGAAGATTCGTTTACTTTTATTCTCATCAAATAAATTGTTTGAACTAAACCTAAATAACTGACCCCTATTTTTCAAACGTTTTAAAGGGTCCATTATATTCAACAATTTTCTTTAGACATTTTATTTTCAAATTTCTATGAAAAACAAAAGTTTTGCAAATACAATTTATTTTTCACTAATTAAATTGTACAAACTCAGTTTTTTATTTTTCTGAAATTCTTGCTGGATTGGGATAAAATTAGGGTAGTCATGATTTTCGAAAAGGATTGAGGAATTTTTGCAAAGAGTTTTTAACAGCTTCTGAATTTGATTGGATAAACATGAAGACTTGTTTTAAAAAAATTATGATTATTTTTGGTATCTCGAGATTTGCAGGGGATTACTTTGAGGTTTGCAGGGAATTACGAAGAAAAAAAAATTTTTTATTCGGAATTGGCACGCGTCCCGAAGCAACACGGGACGGGCGTCCAGCGGGACGAGAGTCCTGCCTCCGGGACGGGCGTCCCGAAGACCGCCCCTTCTATAAAAA
Organism: Asclepias syriaca; assembly: GCA_027405835.1. Classification (NCBI taxonomy): domain Eukaryota; kingdom Viridiplantae; phylum Streptophyta; class Magnoliopsida; order Gentianales; family Apocynaceae; genus Asclepias; species Asclepias syriaca. Next base: position 18,491,157 of record CM049924.1, on the reverse strand, counting down.
TTCATTTTTCTTCATTTTCTCTCAAATCTACAACCAAAAATTCGTCTCTCTACCTTCTCTCTCCAAATTTTTGGCAAACTCTCCAAAGTTTAAAAATTCGAGTTTCCCTCCAAAATTTGAATTTTAAACTTCACTCAAAATTTCGAATTTCCCTCCAAAATTCGATTTTCCCGCCAAAAAAATTCAAAATCCTTCCCTAACCTAATTTCATCCTTCTGAATTCAAATTCACCTCCAGAATTTGAGTTTAAAGATTCCTTCCCACCTAAACTCTCTCGGACGTTCTTGATGGCTCCCAAACGTGCTCGTACCACATCTACCATGACAGTTACCTCAGTGGCACATCCTTTTATGTTGTTTCCCTCCAGCACAGCATACCAAGAAAGATGCCTTGGGTACATCGGGCGTACGATACTGACGGGCAGAACATTGGATTGGGCAGCAGTACAGACGCTAGGAGTAGAGCCAAAAGTCAGACGCATACTCGACGTGCCACCTTACAGTCGAGTATTCATCATCACAGAGCCCACATACCTGGAGCTGGTATGTGAGTTCTATGCATCTTTTACATGCCACCATGAGCAGATCACATTCCGCTTAGGCGGAATAGATCGGTCGATGAGCATGGACGAGTTCGGCATCGCCCTAGGTATCTGGCAGAGAGATGAGCTGGATACGCCCGCATACACCACAGCAGTACGAGACTTCACGTCTGCAGACGTCTCCACTGCTTGGGCTCAGATCTACATGACGGGTGTCCCATACCAGCATGGCTTTGCGAAAGCCACAGGTATTTATCCTACTCTTCGTTACCTGCACGCTATCATTGCACATACATTGTCAGGACGACGGACGGCTCCCAGAACTGTCACCCAGATGGAGACATTCCTTCTGGCTAACATGCACATGGGATCTACGGTAGAGATGGCTAGACTCATCACGGTCGTCATGCGAGGATTCGCTACAGACACCAGGAAACAGTGTCTGGGGCTCGGACCGTACATCACCAGGCTAGCCCGCTACCTGGAGTTGGACATAGAGGGCTTGGAGCTGACCCTGGTCGCCCCGACCACCGTTCCCACTGATCTTACTATTCTACGGAACATGGGAATGGTTCTCCGGGATGCGAATGGCCACTACACCATCCACACGGAGCAGCCAGGACAGGCATCGGTATCGGAAGCATGTCCAGCGCATATCCCTCCGTCTGAGACGTTCGTGCCACGTACTGCCTTCGAACGACACATGTCGCACGGATTGGCAGAACTATCGGCCCGATACAGTCGAGACATGGACAAGATTGACAAATGGCTGGCGATGATGGATGACAGGATCGATAGACGGCTAGCGATGATGGATGACAGGATCGCCATGAACACCAGCAGGATTGAGGAGATACATCAGCATACTTCTCGACTGGCGGAAAACTTCGAGTTTGACTTTACAGCAGACTTAGGTCCACTGGATGACGACCCGCCGGGTTCTTAGTCTCTCTCTCCTTCCTTCCTTTCTTTTCTTTTGCTTTTGGTTTTCTTGTTCTATGTGTATAAACATGTCTAGGCTGTATGACGTATGAATCTATGTACAAAGTTGAGTTATATGACACACAGAATTGTTTGCATTATTTTATTTTTTTCTTTCTTACCCATAGTGTAGGTAAGAATCTTTTCTTTGTGTTTTTATTTCTTATTTTCAAATAAGTGTGGGGTAATTAGATATGCATGAATACTGAGGACATTGTTAGAATTAAGTGTGGGGTAGCAGTGCACGGTGTACTGTAGCAGTTTGCAAAAAAAAAATTTTTGCATGCTTTTGCTTGTTTTCCCCATTTTTTCACACCCTTCCAAAAGTTTTCAAAATTTTCCGTCTTTCACACTTCTAAATGGCAGTATACCTGGTTAAAAAATTGCTTATGTCTATGATATGTAGGTAGTATGTTATGGTTAGTAGGAGATAATTGATGACTATTGCTGAACTAATTGATTAGGAATAGGGAATTCCTGATAACTGAGCACAACTTTGTCTGGATTAGAGACCTCAGCCAATTACCTTTTCAAGACTGAACTAGATAAAATTAGACTAGTTGTAGGATGCATTGACAATTGGAATGACTAGATGAGACTCTGAGCCAAAAGTGAAAAAGAAAAAAAAGTGAGCTAATTAAAATAGGGTAGTTTGCCAGCGGCCTTCGCTACTCGAGCACCACTCCTTCGGGGAACTTAAAGCCTGATACCCTAAGGTCGTGTAGATCTGGGAGTCATCGGAGTGAGACTCGCTACATGGGTAGTTGAAGTTGACGTGTTCTAAGCAGACTCAAAATACCCTAGAAAATCTATAAACGAAAGAAATCAATAAATGTTAAATAGAATCTGATCACCAAAGCTCAGAACTCATAAAGTTATCTGTTGTCAGTGTGTCTAGCAATAGGTCGAACTGTTATCTGGTAACAGTTAAGACAAGAGTTTATTGTGTTGACTATCTGGTCTGGACTAGTACACACACTACACATCAGGAAGACTTTATGACTAAGAGAAAAGTTCAACCCAGTTGTTATGTTACTTTCTGCTCAACCCTAACAAACTACTAGAGACATTTGAGACCTTGTCATAGCAAACTTGACCAGTTAGACCTGTGTTAAGAATTGTCTGAATAAATTTTGGAATAAAAACATGACTAGGAATTTAAGTGACCGCACTATGATTTAGAATCACTAACTTCAGGTAGACTTTGCTTGAGGACAAGCAAAAAGCTAAGTGTGGGGTTATCTGATACGCGAAAATCGTATCACCTTTTTAGCATGTTTTTATGTATGATTTTGGGTGAAATTGAGGGTAAATTGATCTTTATTGTTTGTTATTTACTCAATTTCACAGTTTTTATGATTTTGGAAGTGTGAGGTGAAACGTAGATGAAAACAGCAAATTTTGGGGCAAAAATCCAATTTTTGGAAATGCTGACTCGGTCAAAGGCTCGGGATGGGCGTCCCGACCCAGTCAAAGCACCAGGACGGGCGTCTAGGACTCGGCACGGGCGTCCCGACTTGGTCAACAGACCAGGACGGGCATCCCGAACCCCCAGATCAAGTCCCACATCGAATTTTTGATGAAAAATCACCCCGGGAAGCTGCTATAAATACCCCAGGCCTCCAGCAGTTGATTTCATTCCTCTCCATTTGATCTGAGTCATTAAGTGGTTTCCAGTGTACACTTCTCTAGTACACAACTCACTCAGAGACTCGGATCTCAGTTTTCTTTCTTGTTAGTGTTTTGTTTTAGTTTCTGAGAAATAGTCTCAGATCTTAGGCTTCTATAGATAGGTTCATTTCTAGTATTAATAGAATACTCGGGATTTCGTTAGGAGATCCTAAGAGGGCTCTAGGCGTTCGAAGAGTCAGTCCACAGGGCTGGGCTTAAGCTGGGTATTAAGGTAAAGCCCAGTTACTAGGCTGAGGAAGCATCCTCCGAAAGTTCTGGCGAGTAGAGTCGGGTCAAGCAATACGGCATATACAGCAGTACGCTCCATCGGCGAGACTTCGTAAAGGGTGATTTCTTTATGGCATCGGTCCCCATGTCCCTCTCTTATATGTTGTTATTGTGTTTGTCCAAATAACAGTTTTGAATACCAGATTATGATTATTATGAATATTTGTGATATATGTTGAAGTTATTATGTTTTTCTAGAAATAGCCACCTACTTAATTATCCATTATGTCTGCATGTCTATTGCCGTTCTTTTAAACTGAAATTAGGGTTATAGACAATTCGTAACCACGGTCTATTCATAACCTGTTTAGTTTAACAGGCATCAATTAGTATTGGTGTCTGCCATACGAGATAAAATAATCTGCGAAACACCCTGTTGGTTGAAAGTAGTCTAGGTAGGCTGAGTAGAGTTTTATGCCGGCGGTTATGAGACGAGCAGTATGATCCCCGAAGTGACATAGGGCGGTCGTTGCTGACTTTAGTCCGAGCCGTGAGTAGGGTCGTTACCCTTAACGATGGGGTGGTAGCGTAGAAACTCAGATGTGGTAACCTTTAGACATAGAACATAGTTGCAATCCAGGCCAAGACATGTCTAAAATACTCGAATATAGGTCAATCAACGTATAGTAACAGTATAACATAAAATCAGGATTTCATCTATAAAACACTTTCAGGTTTGGTTAGACTTAAACCTAGTGGAGAATGAATCACCCTCTCATCAAAGTTATTGATGAAGATTGCATAACTGGATTATAAGATAAGAGTTAGGAATAAAGGCTAGTTACTACTAAGCCGTTACCACTTCCCTGGGAGTACGATATTTATTTAATAAAATCGTAGATACTTTCCAACAGACTAGCTACATGATAGGTACTCTGCCTTAGGTTCTGGCTGATTAAGTGACACCATAGAGACTAAATGTGACAATTAGTCAATCACAGTCATTAATTATTCATAATCAACATAGGGTAAAATAAAACCTATTTAGCATATCAACCGGAATGCATCAACGGACATTAATGCAACCCGACGGGGAAGTCCTAAATTAATACCTGTTAAACTAAATAGGTTATGATTAGACCATGGTTAGGAATTGTCTATAACCCTAAATTTAGTTTAAAAGAAACTACATTAGACATGCAGACATAATGAAAGTAAAGCTGGTGGCCATTTTCGGAAAATCATAAAGTACTTCAACATGCATAACAAATATTCATAAAATCATAATCTAATAATCATAACAAATGTTTGGACGAACACAGTACAGACATATAAAGAGAGGGACAGGGGGACCGATGCCATAAAGTAATCACCCTTTACGAAGTCTCGCTGATGGAGCAACTGCTTATATATGTTGGACTGCTCGACCCGACTCTGCTCAACAGAACCTTCCGAGGACGCTTCCTCAGCCTAGTAGCTAGACTTTATCTTAATACCCAGCTTAAGCCCAGCCTTGTGGACTGACTCTTCGAACTCCTAGAGCCCTCTTAGGATCTCCTAACGAAATCCCAAGTATTCTATGAATACCAGAAATGAACCTATCTAGTCGTATCCTAGGATCTGAGACTAATTCTCAGAAGTAAAGAACACGAGACACTATCTAGAAATAAAAAGAAACTTATACTGAAACCTAAGTCTCTAAGTGACTTGTATACTATGGAAAACTGTATACTTGAAGTCACTAAATGACTTAGATCGAGTGGAGAGGAATGAATTCAACTGAGGAAGGCCTAGGGTATTTATAGCAGCTTTCTGGAGTGAATTTCTCTTAGAATTTTGATGTAGGATTCTGAACCGCGGCTCGGGATGCCCGTCCTGGATTGGGACGCCCGTCTTGGATTGGGACGCCCGTCCCGGCCTGCTGACCATGTCTGGATGGCCGTCCCGAGTCCTGGACGCCCGTCCTAGCTTGTTAACTAGGTCAGGACGCCCATCCTGACTTCGGGACGCCCACCCCGACTTCCGATCTTCTGAAAATCACGTTTTTGCCCCGAAATTTGCCATTTTCTTCTACTTTTCACCTGACACTTCCAAAATCATAAAAACTGTGAAATAGAGTTAATAACAATCAATTAAGACCGATTTACCATCAATTTCACCCTAAATTATGCCTAAAAACATGCTAAAAATGTGATATGATTTATGCATATCAGCTATTAGTGAAAAATATTTTATAAATCTACAATAGAAACTAGCGTGTCCCAAAAAACTTCTAATGGCTCTCACAGTTTTGAGCAGAGGTAGTTTTGAAATAATTTATCTACTTCCATACCTCGGTGTGAGATCTTATGTCCTAATACAATCCCCTCTTTTACCATGAAATGGCATTTTTCCCAATTTAGAACCAAATTTGATTTTATACAACGTTTTAACATTAATTCCATGTTCTTTAGACAAATCCCAAATGAATTTCCAAAAACAAAGAAATCATCCATGAATACTTCCATATACTTTCTAAACATGTCCTCAAAAATAGCATTCATACAACGTTGGAAAGTAGCAGGTGCATTACACAAACCAAAAGGCATTCTTCTATATGTAAATGTTCCAAAAGGGCATGTGAAAGTAGTTTTATGCTGGTCTTCTGGGGAAATGGGGATTTGAAAATATCCAAAAAACCCATCAAGAAAGCAATAAAACATATGTCCAAATAATCTTACTAACATTTGGTCAATGAAAGGAAGAGGTAAATGGTCTTTTTGCGTGGCAGTGTTTAGTTTTCTATAATCAATGCATACACGATGACCAGTAACAGTTCTTGTAGGAATTAATTCATTATTTTCATTTCTTACAACTGTTATTCCACCTTTTTTAGGTACTACCTGCACTGGGCTTACCCATTCACTATCCGAAATTGGATAGATAAGTCCAGCATCCAACAATTTGATTACTTCTATTTTAACAACATCGCACACATTAGGATTCAACCTCCTGTGAGGTTGCACACATGGCTTATAATCAGTTTCCAAAAGAATCTTATGCGAACAAAAGCTTGGATTAATACCTAGGATATTTGCAATTTTTTAGGCAAAGGCTCTTATGTACTTTTTGCATATTTCCAAGGTTAACATCCGTTGTTCTGCAGTCAGATCAACTACGAGAATGATGGGAAGTTTCTTGTTGTCATCTAGGAACTCATAGCACAGATGAGTGGGCAATTCCTTCAACTCCAAGTCTGGTGGGTCATCAAATGAAATTTGTTCTTTCTTCATCTCATCCGTACCGATCTCAGTGAAACTATCAGAGTTAATTTCGTACTCGGAGGAGCTGAGTTCAGTCTCCTTTAGGTCTATAGAATCTTCTCTTAAGACTTGATAGTTTGAGCATAGGTCAGTGATGTTAACTTCAATCAAGTGTTCAATAGCATCCACACAAAAACAAATATCATCCAAATGCATGGGATACCTAAGGGTTTCATTTAGATCAAATGTGATATCCTCATTGCCTACCCTTAATTTGATTTGACCATTACTAACGTCTATTAATGCCTTTGAGGTAGCTAGAAATGGTCGACCTAGGATCAGAGGCACTCCTCCTTCTCCATTCATGTCCATGACAACAAAGTCCACAGGAAAAATAAATTTTCCAACCTTTAGTAAGAGATCTTCAATTATTCCCTTGGGGATTTTGACTGTCATGTCTGCAAGTTGTATGCACATTCTAGTCGCTTTCAAATCATGCAATCCTAATTTATCATATAAACTAGATGACATGAGATTAATACTAGCTCCTAAGTGTGCTAATGCATGCATATTAGTAATATTTCCAATTGTACATGGCAAGGTAAAGCAGCCTGGATCTTTCTGTTTGGAAGGTAGTTTATTCAGTAGAATTGCCGAGCATTCTTCATTAAGAAGCACCTTGTCCATGTCAAATTTTCTTTTATTACTAATAACTTCTTTTAAAAACTTAGCATACTTTGGCATTTCAGAAATAACATCAAGCAAAGGTAAATTAACATGAATCTGACTAAAATTCTTAAAAAACTTTTCGAACTTCTCCTTATCTTTATTCTGCGTAAGTCTAGCAGGGTAAGGTACTTTTGGTCGGTACTCAGGAATAAACTCCGTCTTCCCTTTCCTTGCTACTTCAGTTTCGACATTCGTCGGCGTTGGGTCCTGGGAGCCTTCTTCTGGTTCTTGCACAAGAATAGGAGGGTCAGAAGGTTTGGGAGGAGATGGAGATAGAACTTTACCAGATCTTAAGGTAATGGTCTTGCATTCAGTTTGGGGGTTAGTCTCAGTGTTGCTTGGTAGGGTTCCCTGTGACCTGTGAGAGAGATGGGTGGATAGTTGGCCTATTTGTCTCTCCAAAGTTTGTATAGCAGCTTGCGTGTTTCTGACTGTGTGCTCGGTCTGCTTCTGTCTATTCTCATTCTGCTAGATTCTCTCGGCATGAGCTTCCTAGACCTTCCTATTTGACTCTATCATTTCTTTGTTAGAGTTAGCAATGCTTTTTAGTAAGTCTCGAAATTCTTGCATGGGGTCGACTGGAATGATGTAGTTCCTTTGTGCGGGCAGAGCGACTTGCTGATTCTGCGGATAAGGCAATTGTTGAGGTGCTCTTTTATGAAAGTTAACATTCCCAGAATTATTTCTCGAACTAAATCCTGGATGGTTCTTCCAGGTGGGATTGTAGGAATTTCCCATAGGAGCAGAGTTAACTGCGTCCACTTGTTCCATATCCTCTGGAATAGTCAGTATTCCATTACCATAACAATCCCCACTAAAATGCGATCCTTGGCAAAATTCGCAAACTTGGTATACTGGCTGAATGTTTTTCCCCTATTGGAAGGCATTCAGTTGATTAGCAATGCTGGCCTTGAGTGCCTCGAATTGATCATCGGTGGAGGCAAGTGCCGCATTAACTAGTTGTTTCTTAGCTCGGTCACTAGTGCGCCAGTTCTTGCTGTTCCTATAGAGTCTCTCCAGGGAGTTTCTAGCATCTACATCACTCATTCCATTGAAACCGCTCTGGGGATTAAGTCCATCAAGAACTTGCTTGCCCATTTCTGTCATACCCCCGTAGAATTGTTGGATAAGAAGTGCTTCAGTAAGTCCATGTTGTGGGCAGAGCCTGAGTAGTTCCTTGAATCTGTCCCAAGCTTCGATCACTATCTCATCAGCAGCTTGAGTAAAACTGGACAGAGCCCTTCGGTACTCTAGGACTCTTGCTGCAGAGTAGTATTCTTCCAGGAATGCCTTGCTTAACTCGTCCCATGTTGTGATTGAGTTAGTAGGTAACTGTGCTAGCCACCTCTTAGCTCTATCCCTAAGCGAGTAGGGGAAGCGGTTAAGTTTGGTTAGTTTTGTAGTGTGATCTCCCTTGAGACCTTCGCAAAGAGAGGAGAATTCAGATAAGTGTTCAAGTAGATTCTCGGCACCAGTTCCTCCAAACTGTACCCGATTTATTATCAGCTGGATCACATTCCGTTTGATATCATAGCTAGGGTTTCTAGGGATTTGAATGGCAGCTGACACTGGAACAATCTGTGGCTGGATGTAGGATTCGAGGGGAGGTCTTTCGGTAGCCATCTCTGTTCTTCGCCTGTTAGCTGTACGGATGAGACGTTCGGGATTCTCAACTGTGGTTTCAAGGTTAGCTTCTGATGTTCAAGTCATGCAACTACAGAGAAAAATACGTTAAGCCTGAGCAGTTTGGTTAGTGGAGTAAAACAAAATTAAAAGATTAGAGAAATCGGAAAAAGAATAAAACAAATTAATAATTGAAGAAAGGAAACAAGAATGAACAATAATAGAAATAAATTAAAGACAAGGTAAAAGAAACAAAAGGATAAAACGAATTAAGAAGAAAATTAAAGATAAGAAAATATTTTTCGGGTTTTAATTTTTTTGAAAGCAATTAAATTTCCTTAATAAGGTTTCAGAATAATTTTCTAGAATTTGATTATCCTAAATTTCTTAATTTCAGATAATTTCTAAAATTAATTAACTATGATAACCCTATATATCAGGAAACTGATTGTCTAACTAGAATAAAGTGAGTGTTATGTCTAAGGTATAGATTACTACCGCTACCTATCATAAGCTTCTAGAATTTTGATCAGGAATCCTAAAATTTTATTATATGTTCCCCGGCAACGGCGCCAAAAATTCTGATGCGTTCCGACTGATATGCTAAAAATAGGTTTTATTTACCCTATATCGATTATGAAAAATTAAGGACTTAGAATTACTAATTGTCACATTTAGCATCTATGTTGTCACTTAATTAATCAGAACCTAAGGTAGAGTACCTATCGTGTAGTTAGGGAAGTACCTACAATTTTAATTTAAGAAATTATCGTACTCCCAGGGAAGTGGTAGCGACTTAGTAGTAACTATCCTTTTACCCAAACTCTCATTTTATTATCCAGTTATGTAATCATTCATCAATATCTTTGATGAGAGGTTGATACATTCTACACTAGGTTCAAGTTTACTTAAGCATGCAAAAGTATTTTACGGACAGAGTTATGATACATGTTATATTGTTCCTACATGTTGATTAACCTATCTTCGAGTATTTTAGATATATCTTGGTCTAGATTGCAATTATGTACTGATTCTACTTGTGTACCACATATGAGTTATCTAATAAACCTGCTCATCGCCATTGACGGCCCTACTCACGGTTCGAGCTAAAGGCATCCATGAAAGTCATGTGTCACTCAGGAGATCATGCTGCTCGCCCTAACGCCGACATAAACACACGAACTCAGCCTACTTAGAGTACTTTAACTAACATGGTGATCTATAAGTTATTTCATCTAATATGGCAGACCTTAATGCTTCCGTCCTCACACAAAGCCCTAAATTAAGGCCTGATAAACTAGACAGGTTATGATTAGACCGTGGTTAGGAGTTATCTATAACCGTTCATCTAATTTAAAAGATCAAATAGATATACAGTCATAATCATAGTTAAGCTGGTGACCTTTCCGAAAAAATGTAAATAGCTTCAACATGCATAACACATATTCATAATATCATAATTTAATATTTAAATAGGTCTTTGGACAAACACAGTACAAACATATAAAGAGAGGGACAAGGGGACCACCACCATAAAGTATTCACCCTTTATTAGGTCCGCTGATGGAGCAATTGCTTGTATATTTTGGACTGCTTGACCTGACTCTGCTTGACAGAACCTTCGGAGGACGCTTCCTCAGCCTAGTAGCTATTACTTTACCTTACATCCATGGCTTAAGCAAAGCCATGTTGACTAACTCTTCGAACGCCTAGTGCTCTCTTAGGATCTCCTAACGAAATCCTGGGTATTCTATGAATATTAAAATCGAACCCTATCTAGTCGTATTCTAAGATCTGAGACAGACTCTCAGAAACAGAGAACACGAGAAACTCTCGAATACTAAAAAAAATCTACTTGAACGAAAAACACCTGAAATCATTGAATGACTTGTAAACAGTAGAAAACTGTATACTAGAAGCCACTGAATGACAAAGATCAAGTGGAGAGGGATGATTTCAACTGTAGAATGCCTATGGTATTTATAGCAGGGGAATTGAGTGATTTTTTATGCAGAAAACGATGTGGGATTCTGTACAGGGGTTTGGGACGCCCGTCCCGATCGGTTGACCAGGTCAGGACGTCCGTCCTGGTCCTGGGATGCCCGTCCTGACTTCTGAACTTCTGAAAATTACGTTTTTGTCCCGAAATTTGCCATTTTCTTGCATATTTCACCTGACACTTCCAAAATCACAAAAACTGCAAAATTGTGTTAATAACAGTCAATTGAGAACGATTTAACTCCAATTTCGCCCTAAATTGTGCCTAAAAACATGCTAAAAAGTGATATGATTTGTGCATATCATTTTACATCTTGACAAAATCAAACGAAAGCAAAGAAAGTGATGGGAAAGTTAGTGTTATTGAACATAACCTAGCCTTCACTTTATAGGCTATGCAACAACAATTTCAAAGGTTTGAAAACCTTTTTAGAGATGTTAGTGATAAACTTGAGAAGCAAGCCCATGTCATTAGAGAATTGCAAGAGGGGACAATGAATGGTGGTGCAACAAGAAGGCAGAATTTAAGAGAGCCAATACTCATCATTTTGGGTATGAGGTGATGACTTTGATGATGGAGATGATGAGGGAGAATGGCATTGGGGTCAGGATGGGTGGAAGAGGAAGACAAAATTATAGAATGAGAGGTCGAGGTAATAGAGTCCAAAACTTTGCAAGGGAGGAACGAAGGGCTAATCGTGTTGATAGGAATATTGGTAGTTTAAAAATGAAAATTCCATCTTTCCAAGGTAAGAATGATGCTGAAGCTTACATGGAATGGGAGAGGAAAGTGGAGCTGATTTTTTATTGTCATAACTATTCTAAAGAGATGAAGGTAAAGCTTGCTGCGGTGGAATTTAAAGATTATGCACTTGTTTGGTGGGATCAACTATTTTTAACTAGGAGAAGAAATGGAGAGGAACCTATCAATACTTGGGTAGAAATGAAGAGAATTATGAAAAGGAGATTTGTACCTAGTTATTTTATAGAGAGCTACATAAAAAACTTCAAACTTTGAGACAAGGCTATATGAGTGTTGAAGAGTACCATAAGGAGATGGAGATAGTCATGATAAGGGCTAATGTTGAAGAAGATAGGGAGGCTACCATGGCACATTTCTTGGCTGGTTTGAACAAGGATATTGCAAATGTTATCGAATTACACCATTATGTGGAGTTCGAAGAAATGGTAAATGATATCCATAAATCATATCACGTTTTTAGCATTTTTTAGGCATGATTTAGGGTGAAATTGAGGGTAAATCGATCTTAATTGTTCGTTATTAACTCAATTTCACAATGTTTATGATTTTGGAAGTGTTAGGTGAAAAGTAGAAGAAAATGGAAAATTTTAGAGCAAAAACGCAATTTTCCAGAAGTTCGGACTTCGGGGAGGGCGTCCCGGTTCAGGACGGGCGTCCTGACCTGGTCAATAGGTCGGGACGGGCGTCTAGGACTCGGGATAGCCGTCCTGACCTGGTCAATAGACCGAGACGGGCGTCCCAATCCGGGACGGGCGTCCCGAACCAGAATTCAGAATCCCACATCAAAGTTTTGAGAGAAAATCACTCCAGAAAGCTGCTATAAATACCCCAGGCCTTCCTCAGTTGAAATCATCCCTCTCCACTCAATCTGAGTCATTCAGTGACTTCCAGTGTACAATTCTCTAGTACACAAATCACTCAGAGACTCACATTTCAGTATAAGTTTTCTTTCTTTCCTTTTTAGTGTTTCATTTTTCTTAGTTTCTGAGAAATAGTCTCAGATCCTAGGGTTCGATAGATAGGTTCGTTTCTAGTATTCATAGAATACCCGGGATTTCGTTAGGAGATCCTAAGAGGGCTCTAGGTGTTTGAAGAGTCAGTCCACAGGGCTGGGCTTAAGCTGGGTATTAAGGTAAAGCCCAGTTACTAGGCCGAGGAAGCGTCCTCCGAAGGTTCTGGTGAGCAGAGTCGGGTCAAGCAATATGACATATACAGCAGTACGCTCCATCGGCGAGACTAAGTAAAGGGTGATTTCTTTATGGCATCAGTCCCCCTGTCCCTCTCTTATATGTTGTTATTGTGTTTGTCCAAAGAATAATTTGAATACTGGATTATGATTGTTATGGATATTTGTTATATATGTTGAAGTTGTTATGATTTTCCGGAAATGGCCACATGCTTAATATTCATTATGTCTGCATGTCTAATGTAGTTTCTTTTAAACTAAAATTAGGGTTATAGACAATTCCTAACCACGGTCTATTCATAACCTGTTTAGTTTAACAGGCATCAATTAGTATTGGTGTCTGCCATACTAGATAAAATAACCTGCGGAACACCCTGTTTGTTAGAGTAGTATAGGTAGGCTGAGTAGAGCGTTATGCCGGCGGTTATGGGCCAGCGGCGTGATCCCCGAAGTGACATAGGGCTTTCATAGCTGTCTTTTGTCTGAACCGTGAGTAGGGCCGTTTACCTTAGCGATGGGGCGGTAGCATAGAGACTCAGATGTGGTACACCTTTAGACTCAGAACATAGTTGCAATCCAGGCCAAGACATGTCTAAAACACTCGAATATAGGTCAATCAACGTGTAGGAACAGTATAACATAGAATCAGGACCTTATCTATAAAACACTTCTAGGCTGAATTAGACTTAAACCTTAGTGGAGAATGGATCACCTTCTCATCAAAGTTATTGATGAAGATTGCATAACTGGATCATAAGATAAGAGTTAGGATAAAAGGCTAGTTACTACAAAGTCGTTACCACTTTCCTGGGAGTATCATATTTTTTAATAAAATCGTAGATACTTTCCAACAGACTAGCTACACGATAGGTACTCTGCCTTAGGTTCTGACTGATTAAGTGACACCATAAAGACTAAATGTGACAATTAGTCAATCTCAGTGCTTAATTACTCATAATCAACATAGGGTAAAATAACACCTATTTAGCATATCAGTCGGAAAGCCATCGGATTTTTGGTGCCGTTGCCGGGGAAATATCATAGTGAATCTAGAATTAAAGGCCACAATTCTAGAGACTTATGATAGGTAACGGTAGTAACCTAGACCTTAGACCCAACACTTATTTTATGCCAGTTAGATAATCAATTTCCAAAATATAGGGTTATCATAACTAATTGATTTTAGATATTATCTGAAATTAAGACATTTAGGGTAATCAAATTTTAGAAAATTATTCTAAAACCATATTGAGGAAATTTAACTGCTTTCGAAAAAAAAATTTAAATCTAAAACCCGAAAAAATGTATTTTTCTTGCTCAATGGTAAGTTGTTCTTTTCCCTATCTCTTGTTCTTTCTTAGTTGTTTTCTTAGTTGCTCTTTTTCGTGTTTTTCTATTATTTCGAAGAAATAAAAATGGAAATGAGGATAAAATATATTTTCTGAGTTATTGTGGCTTAGATTTTTATTGGGAAGAAACTCCATTTTAGAATTTTCTTAGAGTCATGCCGGCTTTATTAGGACGAGATATGAAATAAATTTTCCTTAATAGCCAGACCTTTGAATGTTCTATTGAAAAAAGGATGTTCCTTTTGTTTTGCTGATAATTGCATAAGATCTTTTAAACCAAAAGGAATTACTGCACCCATTATGGCATCACCTGATTGAAATCTGCTTTTTTAATGAATATGTCATGTAATGATGTAGTAAGAATTGTTTTAGGACAGAAACATGATAAGAAAGTTCATGTATGATAAATTCCGATCTTATCTAGTCTTGTCTAGAAACAATAGGTTACACTGATCACTCTGAGATATCTGTGTTCAATAAAACTAATGTTGTTACTTGAATTTGATATAGAATGAAGGATAAGAAGAAGGGTTGAAAATCTAGAAAGCAAACCATTTGTCTAGATTAGAAAACCCCGAGTTAGAGGCTATTGTAATACTGATAAATTTTTGATGAAAACTTATTTGCATTGTTTGCTATATATGATAAGTCTCATATGTGATTTATTGTTGTTGCAAATTATCTAGTCACTGAAGGAGTTCCAAGTAATGTGACTTATCAGCAAAAGAAGAAATTCTTCGCTGATTTGAAATATTACCACTGTGCAGATTTCTCTTCTATTTCAAAATTTTTGCAGATTAGTTGATCAGAAGATGTAACTCGGAAGGCGAAGGCCACATGATTCTGAAGCATTGCAGGAATCTATGGGAGACCAACTAACTGCTATCAACACTATCCAGAAAGTGTTGGAAGTAGAATCTTGTTGACCCACAATATTCAAGGATTTTGTATCTCTGATACAGTCCTGCGATGTTTGCCAAATAACAGGTAACACCTCTTCCAGAGATCGCCTACCCCAGCAAGGTATATAGAGTCTTGAAATCTTTAATTTCTGAGGTATTGATTGAATCCTTTTCCCTTCTTCCTTTGAAAATAATTACATCATAGTAGTCGTGGAACACTTTTCAAAAATGGCCTGAACCACATGCATTACCTACTAATGATGTTAAAGTCATGTGCAGATTCTATGAGAAGTTGTTTTCCAGATTCAGAGTGCCAATGTCTTAGGAAGAAATGTTCAACCTATGTATCAAATCTGTGAAGTCTGCCAAGTACCACACTTTAGCAGGGATTGCTAAGGGAATGGAATACGAACCATTCTAAAAGAGGTAGGAGTAGGTTACTGCAGTGCACGGTGCACTGTAGTAGTGTAGCAGTGCACGGTACACTGTAGTAGTTTGAGCAAAACTTTTACATGATTTTACATGTTTTCCCCGTATTCGCACACCCTTCCTAATTTTTTTAAAATTTTTCATTCTTTCAGACTTCTAAATGCAGTATGATCGGTTAAACATTTGTTGATGTCTATGATATGTAGGTAGAATGTTATGGTTAGTAGGAGATAACTGAGGAATATTTTGAACCTATTGATTAGAAATAGGGAATTCCTGATAACTGAGCACAACTTAGTCTGGATTAGAGACCTCAGCCAATTACCTTTTCAAGACTCAAATAGATAAGATTAGACCAGTTGTGGATGTATTGGCAATTAGAATGACTAGATGAGACTCTGAGCTAAAAGTGAAAAGAAACAAAAAGAGAGTTAATTAAATAAGGGTAGTCTGCCAGCGACCTTCGCTACTCGAGCACCACTCCTTCGGGGAACTTAAAGCCTGATGCCCTAAGGTCGTGTAGGTCTAGGAGTCATCGGAGTGGGACTCACTACATGGGTAGTTGAAGTTGACGTGTTCTAAGCAGACTCAAAATACCCTGAAAAATCTATGAAAGAAAAAAACTCAATAAACGCTAAATAAGTAAAAATCTTATCACCAAGGCTCAGAACTCAGAAAGTTGTCTATCGTTAGTATGTTTAGCGACGGGTCGAAGTGTTATCTGGTAATAGTTAAGACAAGAGTTTATTTTGTTGACTATCTAGTCTGGACCAGTACACACACAACACATCAGGAAGACCCTGTGACTAAGAGAAGAGTTCAACCTAGTTGTTAAGTTGTTTTCTGCTTGATCATAACAATCTACTAAAGACATTTGAGACCTTGTCATAGCAACCTAACCAATCAGACATGTGTTAAGAATCGTCTGAATAATTTTTGGAATAAAAACATGAATAGGAAATTTAAGTGACTGCACTATGATTTAGAATCACTAACTTCAGGTAGAGTTTGCTTGACGACAAGCAAAAACCTAAGTGTGGGGTTATCTGATATGCATAAATCATATCACATTTTTAGCATGTTTTTAGGCATGATTTAGGGTGAAATTGAGGGTAAATCGATCTTAATTGTTCGTTATTAACTTAATTTCACAATATTTATGATTTTGGAAGTGTTAGGTGAAAAGTAGAAGAAAATGGCAAATTTCGGGGCAAAAACGCAATTTTCCAGAAGTTCAAACTTTGGGGAGGGTGTCCCGATTCAGGACGGGCATCCTGACCTGGTCAACAGGTCGGGACAGGCGTCCAGGACTCGGGACGGCCGTCCTGACCTGGTCAACAGACCGGGACGGGCGTCCCGAACCAGAATTCAGAATCCCACATCGAAATTTTGAGAGAAAATCACTCCAGAAAGCTGCTATAAATACCCCATGCCTTCCTCAGTTGAAATCATCCCTCTCCACTCAATCTGAGTCATTCAGTGACTTCCAGTGTGCAATTCTCTAGTACACAAATCACTCAGAGACTCAGATTTCAGTATAAGTTTTCTTTCTTTCCTTTTTAGTGTTTCGTTTTTCTTAGTTTCTGAGAAATAGTCTCAGATCCTAGGGTTCGATAGATAGGTTCGTTTCTGGTATTCATAGAATACCTGGGATTTCGTTAGGAGATCCTAAGAGGGCTCTAGGCGTTCGAATAGTCAGTCCACAAGGCTGGGCTTAAGCTGGCTATTAAGGTAAAGCCCAGTTACTAGGCCGAGGAAGCGTCCTCTGAAGGTTCTGGCGAGCAGAGTCGGGTCAAGCAATACGACATATACAGCAGTACGCTCCATCGGCGAGACTAAGTAAAAGGTGATTTCTTTATGGCATCAGTCCCCCTGTCCCTCTCTTATATGTTGTTATTGTGTTTGTCCAAAGAATAATTTGAATACTGGATTATGATTGTTATGGATATTTGTTATATATGTTGAAGTTGTTATGATTTTCAGGAAATGGCCACCTGCTTAATATTCATTATGTCTGCATATCTAATGTAGTTTCTTTTAAACTAAAATTAGGGTTATAGACAATTCCTAACCACGGTCTATTCATAAGCTATTTAGTTTAACAAGCATCAATTAGTATTGGTGTCATCCATACTAGATAAAATAACTTGCGGAACACCCTGTTTGTTAGAGTAGTCTAGGTAGGCTGAGTAGAGCGTTATGCCGGCGGTTATGGGCCAGCGGCGTGATCCCCGAAGTGACATAGGGCTTTCATAGCTGTCTTTTGTCCGAACCGTGAGTAGGGTCGTTTACCTTATCGATGGGGCGGTAGCATAGAGACTCAGATGTTGTACACCTTTAGACTCAGAACATAGTTGCAATCCAGGCCAAGACATGTCTAAAACACTCGAATATAGGTCAATCAATGTGTAGGAACAGTATAACATAGAATCAGGACCTTATCTATAAAACACTTCTAGGCTGAATTAGACTTAAACCTTAGTGGAGAATGGATCACCTTCTCATCAAAGTTATTGATGAAGATTGCATAACTGGATCATAAGATAAGAGTTAGGATAAAAGGCTAGTTACTACTAAGCCGTTACCACTTTCCTGGGAGTATCATATTTTTTAATAAAATCGTAGATACTTTCCAACAGACTAGCTACACGATAGGTACTCTGCCTTAGGTTCTGACTGATTAAGTGACACCATAAAGACTAAATGTGACAATTAGTCAATCTCAGTCCTTAATTACTCATAATCAACATAGGGTAAAATAACACCTATTTAGCATATCAGTCGGAAAGCCATCAGTAAGCATGGCAATGAAAGTGGAGAGATAACTCAAGTACAAAAGGTCCAGCCAGACTTCCTATTCTGGTTCTACTACAAATTGGAATTCCAAATGGTCTAAGAAGGTTGAGAAGGCCAAGGACAAGCCAAAAGAAGTGAAGAGCAATTCAGACCCAAAAGGTAACTTAAAACCTTCAAGTTCTTCAACTTCTAATTCTGATAAGCATAGAAATATTAAGTACTTTAAATGTCATGGTATTGGTCATATTGCTTCTCAATGTCCCAATAAGAAAACAATGATTTTGAGGGGTGCTGAAGTTATTTCTAAAGATGAGGATCATGTTGAGAGTGATTCTGATTCCAAGCATGAATTAGAGGATTGTTCTGATGTAGAAGCTGAAAATGCACCTAAGGGTGAATTACTTGTTACTAGGCGTGTACTAAATGCTCAAGTAAAAGAGGATGAAATTGAGCAAAGGGAGAATATCTTTCATTCAAGATTCTTAGTGAATGGGACGATTTGTAGCATTATAATTGTTGGTGGGAGCTGCACAAATGTATCTAGCACATTAATGGTGGAGAAGCTAGGGCTGGATTGTTTGAGGCACCCTAGGCCATATAGGCTACAATGGCTTAAAGATATGGGGGAAATTTAGGTGAATAAACAAGTTATTGTATCTTTCTCCATTGGTAAGTATTCTGATCAAGTTCTTTGTGATGTTGTGCCTATGCATGCTAGTCATTTATTGCTTGGAAGACCTTGGCAATATGATAGGAAGGTGTTGCATGATGGTTTTAAGAATAGGTACTATATCTTTATGGGAGATAAGAAAGTTATTCTTGCTCCTTTAGCTCCAAGTGAGGTGTATGAAGACCAAATACAATTAAAAAGGAGTATTGAAGCTATGCATCAAAGAGGGACAAAAACACCTCAAAAAAAAACAAGTGGAATCAAATTTTGAAGGAAAGGCTGAGAGCCTTGCAAAAGGAGAGCTGAGATCAAAAATAGAGGGGAAGGCTGAGAGCCTTGCAAAAGGAGTGTTGAGATCAAAAATACAAGAAAAAAGAGTGAGTGAGGTTGAGAGTGTGAAAAGAAAAGAGGGGAAAGAGGCCTTAAAAGAAAGTCAATTTAAGGGCCCAAATGAGAGAGAGGGCAAAAAGAAACAAAACTTTTATACAAAAATGAGAGATGCAAGGGTTGCTTGTGAGGAAGGGAGATGCTTAGTTGTACTTTTTTACAAAGAAGCTTATCTTAATGAATCTTACCTTAACCCTTGTTTGCCTAGTGGTGTTGTTTCTCTTTTGCAGGAATATGGTGATGTCTTCCCTGAAGAATTACCTAAGGAGTTGCCGCCTATTAGAGGGATAGAGCATCAAATTGATTTCATTCCAGGAGCACAAATTCCAAATAGGCCAGCCTATAGAGAAAATACATAAGAGACTAAGGAACTCCAAAAGCAAGTGGAAGAGCTACTACAAAAGGGACCATTTCAAGTGCTTGAACGCGTCAATGATAATGCCTATAAAGTGGACTTTCCAGGAGAGTATAGTGTTAGTGCAACTTTTAATGTTTCTGATCTATCTCCATTTGATAACGTAGGTTTTGATTCGAGGACGAATCCTTTTGAAGAGGGAGAGAATGATGCAACTCACCAAGGCAACTATGGAGATGGAGACTTGAAGATGCCATTGGGTCTAATTACAAGGTCACACTCCAACAAGCTTAAAGCACAATTTCAGAATTATGTTCAATCTTTGATTTCTCAAGAACTTCAAGAAATCACATTGGTCAAGCTTGGATAAGCGTTTAAGGAGATGCCAACATACTTATGCACATTAGAGCACTCAAGTCTTGAAGGCTAATAAATGGGCATAATTCAAGAAGTTAAAGCCTTATTTTGGGCTGCTTGTTTTAAGCCCAACGTTTTAAAAGGAAGAGCCTTGTTTGGGAACATGTTTAAATTCTATTTTTAGTGGGCTTTTAAATTGTATTTTAGTGCGCTTTTAAATTATATTTTTAGTGGGCTTTACTAAAAGACTCAGCCCAACATGTCCATTGCAGAATTTAGGTCCTCTTCTCCTCTATAAATAGAATAAGATGGGGCTGTTTTGAGGGAGGAGAGAAAAACGAAATTTGTGAGTTTTTTTAGATTCATGCTTGTTTTACCTTAAGGATTGATTCAAATTATCGAGTAAGTAAACTTGTGGCGTTAATTCAATTCTCTTTCTCTTTGATTTTCTCTTTGTTACCATTTCCTTGCTGATTTGGGGGTGAAGAGATTCGGGGAGTTTAACAAGGGTTGATTGAGTTTAGATCACGGATAATTTTTGATTCAGATGTAATTCTTGCTCAGTTCTTTAATTTATTGTTGTATCAAGTCTTGTCCAAAATAATAGTTTATACTGATCATTCTGTATTGAAATATTTGTTCAATAAAACTGATGCAAAACCGAGACTTATCAGATGGGTTTAATTGCTACAAGAATTTGACATAGAAATAAGGGCTAAGAAAGGGGCAGAAAATCTAGTTGCAGATCACCTGTCTGGATTAGAAAATCTTGCACTAGAAGCTATAGATAAATCAGTAATATTAGACACGTTTCCGGATGAGAGTTTATGCGCTTTATTTGCTATTTACACTCCTCCGTGATTTGCTGATATTGCAAATTATTTGGTAGCTCAAACTCTTCCTCGTGATATCACCGCCTAGCAAAGGAGGAAATTCTTTGCTGAACTGAAATATTAATATTGGGAGGACCCTTTTCTATTTCGAATATGTGTAGATCAAATGATCAGGAGATGCTTCTCTCAAGAAGAAGGGTTCCAAATCTTGGAACATTGCCACTGCAGACCAACTGGTGGCCATTTAGCTGCAACTAACACCGCCATGAAGGTGTTAGAGGTAGGATTCTACTAGCCAACAATATTCAAAGATGTTAGAGCCAGGATTCTACTGGCTGCAACTACATCTTATGTAAGGTCCTGTGATGCCTGTCAAAGAGCAGGAAACATATTTTCTTGAAAAGCTCTACCCCAACAAGTGATCCAAAGTGTCAAAATATTCAACATATGGGGTATAGACTTCATGGGTCTATTTCCTTCTTCTTTTGGAAATAAATACATCATAGTAGTTGTATAATACTTTTCAAAATGGCCTGAGGCACATGCATTAGCCACTAATGATGCTAGAGTCATGTGCAGATTTCTTAGATAGTTATTCTCTAGATTCAAATGTCCTAAAGCCCTCATCAGTGACAGAGGTACACACTTCTGCAACTAACAATTGCACAAAGTACTTCAATAATATGGAGTTCAGCATCACTTTTCCACAGCATACCACCCACAGACCAATGGCCAAGTTGAGGTAACCAATAGAGGAATTAAACGGATATTAAAAAGACTGTAGGTGTTAACAGTAAGGATTAGGCTATAAAACTTGATGATTCCTTATGGGACTTCCATGCGGCATATAGAAGATCTACAAGATTTTTACCATATAGATTGGTTTATGGAAAAGCATGTCATTTGTCTGTTGATATGCACAAGTCATATCACCTTTTTAGCATATTTTTAGGCACAAATTAGGGTAAAATTGGAACCAAATCGATCTTAATTGATTGATATTAACATAGTTTTGCAGAATTTGTGGTTTTGGAATTTCAGGTGAAATGTGCAAGAAAATAACAATTATTAGGGCAAAAATGCAATTTTTTGAACTTTTGAGTTCGGGACGGGCGTCCTGACCCAGTCAAACCACCTGAACAGGCATCTCGGACTCGAGACAGGCGTCCCGACCTGGTCAAAGCACTGGGACGGGCATCCCGAGTGGTAGATACAAGTCCCACATAAAACATTTAAGAGAAATTCCCTCATTTACCCTACTATAAATACCCCATGCCTTCCTCAGTTGAAATTATCTCTCACCACTCAATCTGAGTCATTTAGTCACTTCGAGTGATCCCTCATCACTCGATCTGAGTCATCTAGTGACTTCAAGTGTATATTTTTACACTCGATATAAGTCATTCAGTGGCCGAAGTGCATATTTCTGCACTCACAAGAGTAGATGCAGTATAAGAGTGTCTCATTTTCTTTGCTTCCTGAGTCTTTATCTTAGGTTCTTAGAATTCGATTAGATAGGGTTCATTTTTTGTATTCATAGAATACCCGGTATTTCATTAGGAGATCCTAAAAGGGCATTAGGTGAGCGAAGAGCTAGTCAACAGGGCGTTGCTTAAGCCCAGGGAGTAAGGTAAAGCAATCGCTACTAGTCTAAGGAAGCGTTCTCTGAAGGTTCTGCAGATCAGAGTCATGTCAAGCAATCCAGGGTATACAAGTAGTCGCTCCGCCGACGGACCTGATAAAGGGTTAATACTTTATGGTGGTGGTCCCCTAGATCCTCTCTATATATTATGTGTTGTGTTTGTCTAAACACTTATTTGAATGTCAAACTATGATTGCTCTGTTTTATATGCTTTGCATGTTGAAGTTACACTTATTTTCCCGGAAAGGTCACCAGCTAAACATACATTATGACTGATTATCTGCTTGCTCTTTTTTATGCAACTCACCCAAGCAGCTATGGAGATGGAGACTTGAAGATGCCATTGGGTCCAATTACAAGGTCACACTCCAACAAGCTTAAAGCACAATTTCAGAATTATGTTCAATCTTTGATTTCTCAAGAACTTCAAGAAATCACATTTGTCAAGCTTGGAGAAGAGTTTAAGGAGATGCCAAGATACTTATGAACATTAGAGCACTCAAGTCTTGAAGGCTAATAAATGGGCATAATTCAATAAGTTAAAGTCTTATTTTGGGCTGTTTGTTTTAAGCCCAACGTTTTAAAAGGAAGGGCCTTGTTTGGGAACATGTTTAAATTCTATTTTTAG
Organism: Asclepias syriaca; assembly: GCA_027405835.1. Lineage (NCBI taxonomy): Eukaryota > Viridiplantae > Streptophyta > Magnoliopsida > Gentianales > Apocynaceae > Asclepias > Asclepias syriaca. Next base: position 18,467,847 of record CM049924.1, on the reverse strand, counting down.
TGGGCTTTACTAAAAGACTCAGCCCAACATGTCCATTGCAGAATTTAGATCATCTTCTTTTCTTTTAGATTATAAATAGAATAAGATGGAGGCTGTTTTGAGGGACGGAAAAAGAAAAACAAAATTTGTAATTTTTTTACAAATCAGATTCATGCTTATTTTACCTTAAGGATTGATTCAACTTATCAAGTAAGTAAACTTGTGGCGTTAATTCAATTCTCTTTCTCTTTGATTTTCTCTTTGTTACCATTTCCTTGCTGATTTGGGGGTAAAGAGATTTAGGGAGTTTAACAAGGGTTGATTGAGTTTAGATCAAGGACAATTTTTGATTCAAAGGTGATTCTTGCTCAGTTCTTGAATTATTGTTGTATCATTTTTTGTATCAGAGCTAAGTTCAAATTCTTTAAATTTCTGTTTGTTTTTCATTATTATTGTCAGTTTCTCATTCAGTAAAAAAATTGTGTTCTTTATCTCTAAATCCCAGACCTTATATATATATATATATAAGTTGTGGTCTTTATCTCTGAATTTTAGACCTGATATAAAAAAAGGGAAATTCGAAATTTGTGTGCCCACAATCGGATTTCATACAAATTTATCATCTCTTGCTTCTTTACATCATATTACATCTAGTTTTGTGACATCTTTCTTTCTTTAGGCTTTATTTGTTTTTCATTGAATTAGGGTTGCTGATTTGCTTATTTTGTGTTGTTTGATTGGTCCGGACAAGTAAAACTATTGCTTGAATCTAGAGTGGAAAAATGTAGAAAATTGTGAGCTCATTAAAGGGTAAAAGCTAATACTTTGAGTGAAACACGAGGGTTTCCAATCAAATTTGAGTGAAACACGTAAGGGAGTGTTTGTGAGGATTGCTAACAATTTTTTATAGGTTTTACATTATGACAAAATCAAACGAAAGTAAAGAAAGTGATTGGAAAGTTAGCGTTACTGAACATAACCTAGCCTTCACTTTACAGGCTATGCCACAACAATTTCAAAGGTTTGAAAACCTTTTTAGAGATGTTAGTGATAAATTTGAGAAGCAAGACCAGGTCATTAGAGATTTGCAAGAGGGGACAATGAATGGTGGTGCAACAAGAAGGAAGAATTTAAGAGAGCCAAATACTCATCATTTTGGGTATGAAGGTGATGACTTTGATGATGGAGATGATGAGGGAGAATATCATGGTCAGGATGGGTGGAAGAGGAGGACAAAATTATAGAGTAAGAGGTCGAGGTAATAGAGTCCAAAAGTTTGCAAGGGAGGAAGAAAGGGCTGATCGTGTTGATAGGAATATTGGTAGTATAAAAATAAAAATTCCATCTTTCCAAGGTAAGAATGATGTTGAAGCTTACTTGGAATGGGAGAGGAAAGTGGAGCTGATTTTTGATTGTCATAACTACTCTGAAGAGAAGAAGGTAAAGCTTGTTGCGGTGGAATTTAAAGATTATGCACTTGTTTGGTGGGATCAACTAGTTTTAACTAGGAGAAGAAATGAGAGGAACCTGTCAATACTTGGGCATAAATGAAGAGAATTATGAAAAGGAGATTTGTACCTAGTTATTTTTATAGAGAGCTACATCAAAAACTTCAAACTTTGAGACAAGGCTATATGAGTGTTGAAGAGTACCATAAGGAGATGGAGATGGTCATGATAAGGGCTAATGTTGAAGAAGATAGGGAGGCTACCATGGCACGTTTCGTGGCTGGTTTGAACAAGGATATTGCAAATGTTATCGAATTACACCATTATGTGGAGTTGGAAGAAATGGTAAACATGGCAATGAAAGTGGAAAAATAACTCAAGTACAACGGGTCCAGCAAGACTTCCTATTCTTGTTCTACTACAAATTGGAACTCCAAATGGTCTAAGAAGGATGAGAAGGGCAAGGACAAGCCAAAAGAAGTGAAGAGCAAGTCAGACCCAAAAGGTAACTTTAAACCTTCAAGTTCTTCTACTTCTAATTCTGATAAGCATAGAAATATTAAGTGCTTTAAATGTCATGGTATTAGTCATATTGCTTCTCAATGTCCCAATGAGAAAACAATGGTTTTGAGGGGTGCTGAAGTTATTTTTGAAGATGAGGATCATGTTGAGAGTGATTCTGATTCCATGCCTGAATTAGAGGATTGATCTGATGTAGAAGCTGAAAATGCACCTAAGGGTGAATTACTTGTTACTAGGCGTGTACTAAATGCTCAAGTAAAAGAGGATGAAATTGAGCAAAGGGATAATATCTTTCATTCAAGATGCTTCGTGAATGGGAAGATTTGTAGCATTATAATTGATGGTGGGAGCTGCACAAATGTAGCTAGCACATTAATGGTGGAGAAACTAGGGCTGGATTGTTTGAGGCACCCTAGGTGATCTATAGGAGTATTATCTATAGGAGGTGATCTCGATATAATCCTCTTGTTCTCGTTGTAATCCTCTCTACTTGAGATCGTTTGTATCATTTTGATGTGATAATAAATGTTTGGAGTTTGAGTTTATTCTATTCTCTGTTTCTTTTTCGACGATCATACTGAAATAGGCTTCATAGGAATTGGGAAAAACCTTGGTGTGTGTCTATTAAACGAAGGACTACAGGACTCTCCCTAAGCCTAGGAGTGGCGTTCATTGAGTCGATGTCAATAGGTTTCCCCGACACACTGGTTTAGTTCCTATAGATGTTCGCCTGAGTAAGGAACATCGCCGAATTGGTATCAGAGCCATGGCATCCTCTTCTGCAACCTCTTCATTATCACTAACCAAAACTACAACATCAAAGGTAGACTATCTCTATGAGATCGAAGTCCATCCCAACTCTCAAATTCCTTCTACTTCGTATCCTATCTTAAATCCATATTCTATCTTTAGCAAACAATCATATTCTCCTATTCGACACTTTAAGGCCTTGTTATAGCAAAAACCAAAATATGTTCGAGAATATGTTTCTGCCTCTAAACTAGACCAACATTTTGTTCCCGCTGGAGGGCAAGAATAGTTCTTTACTCTCTATATTCCTCCTGAGTTCATACGACAATGGCAACAGTTTGGCTATACTCATATTCACTTCAGAGCAATTCGTCTAGCCCTCACATTACATGGTCGTAAAGGCATACTTATAGTTGCTCGAATGGCTCTACTAGATACACGGTTTTTACAATATCAACACGCCTATATTGCTACTGTGGAGACAACCCTAAATGCTAGTGATATGCACAAATCATATCACTTTTTTAGCATGTTTTTAGGCACAATTTAGGGTGAAATTGGAGTTAAATCGTTCTCAATTGACTGTTATTAAAAAAATTTGGCAAATTTTGGAAGTGTTAGGTGAAATATGCAAGAAAATGCAAATTTTGGGGCAAAAACATGATTTTCAGAAGTTCAGAAGTTCAGAAGTCAGGACGGGCGTCCAGACTCGGTCAAAGCACCGGGACGGGCATCCTGACCTGGTCAATTGATCGGGACGGTCATCCTGACCTAGTCAATTGATCGGGACGGGCGTCCTGAATCCGTGAACAGTATCCCACATCGATTTCTGAAGAGAAATTCACTCAGTTCCCCTGCTATAAATACCTCAGGCCTTCTATAGTTGAATTGATTCCTCTCCACTTGATTTGAATCATTCAGTGACTTCAAGTATACATTTTTCTATAGTATACAAGTCATTCAGTGATTTCAGGTGTTTCTTCGTTCAAGTAGATTTCTAGTTTTCGAGAGTGTCTCGTGTTCTTCATTTCTGAGAGTCTGTCTCAGATCTTAGAATACAACTATATAGGGTTCATTTTTAATATTCATAGAATACCTGGGATTTCGTTAGGAGATCCTAAGAGATCACTTGGCGTTCGAAGAGTTAGTCAATAGGGCTTTGCTTAAGCCCGAGACGTAAGGTAAAGCAATAGCTACTAGGCCGAGGAAGCGTCCTCCGAAGGTTCTGTCGAACAGAGTCGGGTCAAGCAGTGCAGGATATACAAGCAGTTGCTCCATCAGCAGACCTAATAATGGGTGAATACTTTATGGTGGTGGTCCCCTTGTCCCTCTCTTTATATGTTTGTACTGTGTTTGTCCAAAGACCCATTTGAATACTGAATTATGATATTATGAATATGTGTTATGCATGTTGAAGTTATTTACATTTTTTTGGAAAGGTTACCAGCTTAACTATCATTATGATTGTATATCTATTTGCTCTTTTAAATTAGATGAACGGTTATAGACAACTCCTAACCACGGTCTAATCATAACCTGTCTAGTTTACCACGCCTTAATTTAGGCCTTTGTGTGCGGACGGAAGCATTAAGGTCTGCCCATATTAGATGAAATAACCTATAGATCACCATATTTGTTAAAGTAGTCTAAGTAGGCTGAGTTCGTGTGTTTATACCGGCGTTAGGGCGAGCGACATGATCTCCTGAGTGACACAGGACTTTCATGGATGTGGCAGTTTATTAGATAACTCAAATGTGGTACGCAAGTAGAATCAGTACATAATTGCAATCTAGACCAAGATATATCTAAAATACTCGAAGATAGGTCAATCAATATGTAGGAACAATATATCATGTATCAGAACAATGTTTGTAAAACACTCTTGCATGCTTAAGTAGACTTGAACCTAGTGTAGAATGAATCAACCTCTCATCAAAGATTTTGATGAATGATTGCATAACTGGATAATAAAATGAGAGTTAGGGTAAAAGGATAGTTGCTACTAAGCCGTTACCACTTCCTTGGGAGTACGATAAATTCATAAATTAAAATCGTAGGTACTTTCCAATAGACTAGCTACACGTTAGGTACTCTGCCTTAGGTTCTGATTGGTTAAGTGACAACATAGATGCTAAATGTGACAATTACTAATTCTAAGTCCTTAATTATTCATAATCGATATAGGGTAAATAAAACCTATTTTTAGCATATCAGTCAGAACGCATCAGCTGGTACTATTTTTGTGACCCTCTTTCCAATTTTCAATATGGCCTTGTCAGATCCACTCTTACTGGAGGCTTTAAAAGTCCAACTCCAAATTGTTGGAACAGACCAAGATACACGGGCACAAACAGCGACTTTGGCCTATAAATTGTGTATCGAGTACAAAATCATGCCATGGATTTATCACTCTCTGGTGGAAATGAAGCTTTATTACTACCAGTAGATGAACAAAACTCGGCCTCATGTGTTCACGTTCCATAAAAATTGTCTAAAGCAGATCCCATTTCCTAACCATGATCCTGATCCAGATCCTCATGAAGATGATGACATTAAGCAGGAACAACAGATGTACTAATCTTTCTCCTGTTCTGGTACTCCCATATATTGGCATCATGACCCTTCTACGGGCCACAAATTTTGGGATCTTGACTGCAATTGTGCAGCCTATCTTTCTCCAGATAGTTCCTATCTTGACACGCAAAAATCCAACTCAAAACAAAAGAAGATGAAGAAAAAGAGATCTGATCGTTTCTACCAACAATACCTTGATGGTGATAAAACAATAGCTCCACTTGGACAACCGTATGGTAAGTTCGACTATCTTGTTCGGTATTCTACACCCTCATGGCACAAAGATCTTCCTCTTACCAACGTCCCACCTCCTGAGGATAGACCTCCTATAGATAATACACCATGGGGTCTCTACGATTTGAATCCATAACTGACAGACCAGCCAGCCATACTTATGTTTCAACCTACGAATACTCAATTCCCACCGCAAACTTCTTTCGTCAAAGAATCAACTAGGCACTCTCCTAAAATTCCAAATGCACATCAAGAAATCCTTCCTTCTGGTCAACCAAAACCAATAAGTGCATCAGAGGAAGTCTTGAATTGGCAGACTGGAAATACCCTCGCACAAAATCATGCCCTCACACAACTACAAAATTCTATTTCTCATGTGCAAGGACAAACATCCCAAGTTCAAAGTTTGATACAAGCTTTACAGCAACACCTTGACACTCTTAAATTCGACCTCCCGGATAAAGACTTTGTCAGACATTATCAGCAACAACAAGCTGAGTCATCGTTCCTTCAAAATATGATAGCCAATCTTAAGACTACTAGTACTTTACCAACTACTTCTTTTTTTCTTTTTTCCCTCTCCAACATCGCCTACATCGGCATTTTCTCCAACCACCTACCCAACCATTCCTTCAAATTCCAGTTTCTATGGAATCCAAACTCCCTATTCGGCTTTTCCCTCAGCATTACCCCCTCCAAAACCATAATTTGATTTGGGAAAATGGTATCGCCAGAAACAATATGAAGCAAAACTTCAAAAGAAAGCTGAACAAGTGGCAGCTAGAGAAGAACATCAAGCTGCCCAAATTTGCAAAGCAAAAGCCAAAGGCCCAGCAGAAGCCTCTTCAACACCATCTCAACAGTTCATGATTGATTCCTCTCAAGCACCTACTAATTCTAATCCTTTCACTAAACTACTTCAAGATGTTCATCATGCAGGCATACCACAAATCGCTGGCATCAAGAATATGTCTTCCTCCTCTTCTTTTGAAGAATCTTCCGACATACCTGCCTCTACTAATAGTGAGCCTGAGCATGAATCAGATTGTACTGAACACTCTTTTGATGATTCATCTTCTGTTGACAGTCAACGACATGCTCCTGCATTTATAGCTCCCGAAGCCCCAGAGGTTCACATGCCAGAAGAAAATTATCCATCTGATACGGAAAACCCGATTGCTTCAACTATTCCACAGCCTCTAAAGCCAAAATCATCTAGTTCTTGACTCATTTTTACTATTGATGATATTTCGCCACAGCAGTGGGCTGATCGTTTTCAGGAATTTCATGCATGGATGACCACAAAACAATTGTCAGAAGAAAGCTGTTATGTTATCCTCACAGAATTCGTTGCCCAAATAACTGGAACCCTCAAAGATTGGTGGCAAACATTGGCAGAACAAGATAAGGTTTTCTTTCTTACACGACAAACCTTCCAGGAAGTCATAAATCTTCTACACCACTCTTTCCTTGGAAATATCCCTGACACGTTAGAAGAACAACGACATCTATATTTTCAGCTTAAGTGTCATTCCTTCCACCGAAAAGACTTGAATCGGCATTTCAAACGAATGGTAAGGTTATTTTATCAGCTTGGAGCAGATGTCAGCCTCAAACAAGTATTTTTAAGTTCTTTGCCCAGAATGCTTGCTGACAGTGCAGAAACGTTTATACATCAGCGTTACACCACAATTCTATCTGCATCCTCTGGACAAATCCATCATGCCATCATGTTAGCGTTAGAAGAGATATGTCAGAAATGACAGGTCATACGACAATATCTATCTAGGAACCAGGAGTTAGAACAAGCTTGTAACCGATCTGACCTTACAATCAAATCTTCCTGCAAAGGTTGTCACAAAACCTCAAAGAAGCTATACAAACACGAGTATTCAAAACTAAAATATTTTCTGACGAGGTCCTCTAAGCCAAAGAAGTTCAAATATTTTCGTCGAAAGAAATTTTGTCCAAATTCCAAGACACACCAACGGTCCTCCAACTGTTATATTTGCCATAAACCTGGACATTTTGCAAAGGCATGCCCACAGAAGCGCCCTGGCATTCATCTCCTATCAGTCATATAAAAAAGACCGAATTCGTCTTTCACAAAGATGATGATCTTGAATCCCTCTTCTCCGTGGATGATGAACCAAATGATTCTACATTATTTGCTCTAGAGGTAATAGATGACTTCTCTGATGCGGCTCCTGCTCCAGCTTACCAGGTGTCTTCAGATGTACCACCTGAACCTGACCTAGAATTTGAACCTGACTCAGTTCCAGAAGTTCAAGCTCTTATTCCTTCTCCAAAGATCCTTCCTGCTAAATATGAGAAACCTATTCCTGTCATCGCCTTTTTCGACACTGGTGCAGCTCATTCTATGCTCAACCTTGATATCCTTCCGAAACATCATTGGGTCCCATTTGAGACAAAATTCAGATCAGTTGCAGGAAATGTATTTTCCACTTATCTTATTACAAAAACTGCTATTACCATCCAGTTTTTCCCACAGTGCTCCATTCGTGCAAAACTTATAGGCTCCTCTCTTCTAGGAAAAGATCTTCTCGTTGGCTTTGATATTTACCAACAACTTAGAAAGATGAAGCTTCTTTCCAATGGAATTCAATACAAGTAATATTTCCAGCCTTTTGTTGATGTTCCCAACATTCATCTGTGTGACTCTCCTGAGTCTGCTCTTCATCCCATCTGAGACTAATTACGTAGATCTTGTGCAGAAAATCATACAGATTTCCTAACAAAGTGTTCGCATCCACTATGGAAGAATCCTGATTTCTTTGTCAGCCTGCCTTTCAAGCTCAATGAAGATATAAATCCCACTAAAGCAAGTCATTCTGGCATGAATCCAGAACACTCCAAGTTAGCTACACCAGAGTGCCAACAGTTGTTAACCACAAGACTGATAGAACCTTCTGATTCGCAATGGGTTTGTGAAGCTTTTTATGACCAATAAATGTTCTGAGCAAGTTCGTGGGAAAATGCGCCTGGTTATTAATTATCAACATTTAAATCATTTCTTACAAGATGACAAATTTCCTCTTCCAGACCGACGATCTCTGTTTGCCAAACTCCCTACAACCACTATTTTTCCAAATTTGACCTCAAATCAAGTTTCTGGCAACTTGGTCTTCACCCTTCAGAAAAATCCAAAACTGGTTTTTGCATTCCAAATCACCAATATCACTGGACCGTTCTCCCTTTTAGCCTAAAGACCGCTGATACGCGAAAATCGTATCACCTTTTTAGCATGTTTTTATATATGATTTAGGGTGAAATTGAGGGTAAATTGATCTTAATTGTTTATTATTTACTTAATTTCACAGTTTTTATGATTTTGGAAGTGTCAGGTGAAAAGTAGACGAAAACAGCAAATTTTGGGGCAAAAACGCAATTTTTGGAAATGCTGACTTGGTCAAAGGCTCAGGACGGGCGTCCCGACCCAGTCAAAGCACCGGGACGGGCGTCCAGGACTTGGGACGGGCATCCCAACTTGGTCTACAGACCAGGATGGGCGTCCCAATCCGGGACGGGCGTCCCGAAACCCCAAATCAAGTCCCACATTGAAGTTTTGATGAAAATTCACGCCGGGAAGCTATTATAAATACCCCAGGCCTCCAGAAGTTGAATTCATTCCTCTCCACTCGATCTAAGTCATTCAGTGGTTTCCAGTGTACAATTCTCTAGTACACAACTCACTCGGAGACTCAGATTTCAGTAAAAGTTTTCTTTCTTTCCTTTTTGTTTTCGTTTTTCTAGTTTTTGAGAAATAGTCTCAGATCCTAGGGTTCGATAGATAGGTTTGTTTTTGGTATTCATAGAATACCCGGGATTTCGTTAGGATATCCTAAGAGGGCTCTAGGCATTCGAAGAGTCAGTCAACAGGGCTGGGCTTAAGTTGGGTATTAAGGTAAAGCCCAGTTACTAAGCTGAGAAAGCGTCCTCCGAAGGTTCTGGCGAGCAGAGTCGGGGCAAGCAATACGACATATACAGCAGTACGCTCCATCGGCGAGACTACGTAAAGGGTGATTTCTTTATGGCATCAATCCCCCTGTCCCTCTCTTATATGTTGTTATTGTGTTGTTCCAAAAATTGATTATGAATACGAGATTACGATTTGTATGAATATTTGTTTTATATGTTGAAGTTGTTATATTTTTCCGGAAATAGCCACCTGCTTAATATTCACTATGTCTGCATGTCTAATGTGCTCTTTTAAACTAAAGTTAGGGTTAAAGACAATTCCTAACCACGGTCTAATCATAACCTGTTTAGTTTAACAAGCATCAATTAGTATTGGTGTCTGCCATGCTAGGTAAAATAACCTGCTGAACACCCTGCTTGTTAGAGTAGTCTAGGTAGGCCGAGCTGAGTCCGATTATACCGGCAGCTAGGGCTAGCGGCATGATCCCCGAAGTGACATAGGGCTTTCATGGATGTCTTAGCCTGAACCGTGAGTAGGGCCATCATTAAGGTAGGGCGGTTTATTAGAGACCTCAGATGTGGTACGCCTTTAGACACAGAACATAGTTGCAATCCAAGCTAAGATATATATCTAAAATACTCGAATATAGGTCAATCAACATACAGGAACAGTATAGCATAGAATCAGGACCTCATCTATAAAACACTTTTGGGCTTAATTAAACTTAAACCTAGTGGAGAATAGATCACCCTCTCATCAAAGTCATTGATGAAGATTGCATAACTGGATCATACGATAGGAGTTAGGATAAAAGGCTAGTTACTACTAAGTCGTTGCCACTTCCCTGGGAGTACGATATTTAACTTAATAAAATCGTAGATACTTTCCAACAGACTAGCTATACGATAGGTACTCTGCCTTAGGTTCTGATTGATTAAGTGACAATAATTGAATGCTAAGTGACAGTTAGTAAGACTCAGTCCTTAATTACTCATAATCGACATAGGTAAATAAAGCCTATCTTTTAGCATACCAATCGGAACGCATCAGATTTTTTGCGCCGTTGCCGGGGAAATATCATAATGAATTTAGGATTATTGGCCACAATTCTAGAGACTTATGATAGGTAGCGGTAGTAACCTAGACTTTTGATCTACACTTATCTTATACTAGTTAGACAATCACTTTCCAAAATATAGGATTATCACAACTAATTGATTTTAGATAATATCTGAAATTAAGACACTTAGGATAATCAAATTTTAGAAAATTATTCTAAAACCATATTGAGGAAATTTACCTGCTTTCTAAATAAAATTCAAAATCACTAAAAATATTTTTCTTGTTTTTCTATTTTACTTTCATATTTTTGTTATTTGTTATTTCTAACCAGACTTTGCACTCAGAGATGAAGAGAACAAGAGCAGCTACTAACCAGGCAAGGAAAACAGAAATCCCTGGCACTCCAGGACCAAAGAAGAGAAAGCCAGAAGGACCATCTAGGCTTGCACCAGAAATACCACGAGGGACTCTTCCTTCACAACCGCTAGAAGTAAACTCAAGCCTAGATGCCAATGACCTAGTGAGAAGATTCCTGAACACCCGTGAGCCTAGTCCCACGGAAGAAGATCCTTCTGATGATACCTTCCCTCCTAGAGAAGAACCCCAGAGATCTCCAGTTCACACTCCTGCCGAGAGAGTTCCTATAAATCCACCACCCACTGACCAAACCCAAAATTCACCAACATCGCCTGCATACACCCCAACACCTAACGAGCGCACCCCTTCATCCGGGGGGGAGTACTAACGGTTATCATTCAATGTTGTCCGTGCAGATAGATACGTTGGCTCAAAGGGTCTATGAGATGGACCAAGGAATTGCAAGCAGATTGTGTCATTTAGACCAGCTCAGTCTAAATATTACAACTAACATGGACCGACTCAGAGCTACGGTCAGTCTTCAGGAGAACTAAGGTGCACAACTCCTCCGGGAGATGGCTAACTTACGCAGTGAGCAAGGCAGGCAGAGGGATGAGATGAGAGCCATACGCATAGAAATCCGAAGCATTCGAATAGAGCTACAGGAAATCAGAGACAAGGGTCGTTGAAAAAGGGAAGATTCTTTTACTTTTATCTCAGCAAATAAATTGTTTGAACTAAACCTAAATAATTGACCCATATTTTCTATTTTTCAAACTTTTTAAAGGGTCCTTTATATTCAACAATTTTCTTCAGACATTTTATTTTTTCTATGAAAAACAAAAATTTTGCAAATGCAGTTTATTTTTCACTAATTGAATTGTACAAACTCAATTTTTGTTTTTCTGAAATCCTTGCTGAATTTAAGTTGGGATAAAATTAGGGTAGTCATGATTTTCGAAAAAGATTGAGGAATTTTTGCATAGAGTTTTTTTAACAGCTTCTGAATTTGATTGGATAAACATGAAGACTTGTTAAAAATTATGATTATTTTTGGTATCCTGAGATTTGTAGGGAATTACAAAAAAAAAATTTCCGGAATTGGCACGCGTCCCGAAGCAACCCGGGACGTGCGTCCCCATTCTGGACGGGCGTCCAGCGGGACGGGAGTTCTGTCTCCGGGACGGGCATCCCGGAGGCCGCCTCTCCTATAAATAATCCAATTTTTTTCATTTCCCCTCAAATCAACTTCCAAAAATTTACCTCTCTCAATTAATTCTCTCTATCTTCTCTCTTCAAATTTTTGGCAAACTTCCCAAAATTCAAAAATTCAAATTTCCCTCCAAATTTTGAATTTTAAATTTCCTTCCAAATTCGGATTTCCCTCCAAAATTCAAATTTCCCGCCAAAAATTCAAAATCATTCCCTAACCAAAATCCATCCTCCCGAATTCAAATTCACCTCCAGAATTCGAATTCGAATCTTCCTTCATGCCTAAATTCTCAAAACCTCTCAAACGCTCTCAACTCAAATGGCTCCCAAACGCGCCCGTAGCACATCCATCATGACCATCACTTTAGTGGCACATCCTTTTATGCTGTTTCACTCCAGCCCAGCATACCAGGAAATATGTCACGGATACATCGGACGCACCATACTGACGGGCAGAATACTTGACTGGGTCGCAGTACAGACGCTATAGGTGGAGCAGGAAGTCAGACGCATGCTCGATGTACTACCCTACAGTCGAGTATTCATCGTCACCGAGCTGACATACCTAGAGCTGGTATGTGAGTTCTATACGTCATTCACGTACCATCAGGAGCAGATTACATTCCGCTTGGGCGTAATAGACCGATCGATGAGCATGGTCGAGTTCGGCATTGCCCTGGGTATCTGGCAGAGAGACGAGCTGGATACGCCCGCCTACACCACGGTAGTTCGAGACTTCACGTCTGCAGACGTCTCCACTACTTGGGCTCAGATTTGTATGACGGGTGTCCCATACCAGCATTGCTTTGCGAAAGCTACAGGTATCTATCCTGCTCTTCGATACTTGCATACTATCATTGCACATACTTTGTCAGGACGACGGACGGCCCCTGGGAATGTCACCCAAATGGAGACATTCCTCTTGGCCAAGATGCACATGGGATCGACAGTAGAGATGGCTCGACTTATCACGGTCATCATGCAGGGATTCGCTATGAACACTCAGAAACAGTGTATGGGACTCAAACCATTCATCACCAGGATAGCTCACTACCTGGAGTTGGACATCGAGGGCTCGGAGCTGACCCAGATCGCCCCGACCACCATTCCTACGGACCTCACTATCCTACGGAACATGGGAATGGTCGTAAGGGATGCAAATGGGTGCTACTCCATCCGTCCGAGATGTTTGTTCCACGCACTGCCTTCGAACGACACATGGCGCACGGATTGGCAGAACTCTCAGCCCGATACAGCCGAGATATGGATAGGATCGAGAGACGGCTGACGTTGATAGAGGACAGAGTCGCTATGAACACCAGCAAGATCGATGAGATTCATCAGCATACCTCCCACCTGGTGGAAAACTCTGAGGTCCACTTTCCGGCAGACTTTCCGGTAGACTTTCTGGCAGCCTTCGGTCCACCTAATGACGGCGAGCCAGGTTCTTAGTTTTTCTTTCCTTTTCTTTTTCTTTTGTTGTTTTCATTCTATGTGTGATCATGTCTGGGCTGTATGAATTATGAATATCTGTGTAACATTGATTGATATGACATAACAACATTATTTTCTCTATGTTTTCTTGTTATTTTTGTTATTTCCTTATTTTTCCAGTTGTGGATGTTTTGACAATTAGAATGACTAGATGAGACTCTGAGCTAAAAGTGAAAAGAAATTAAAGAAAGTTAATTAAATAAGGGTAGTTTGCCAGCGGCCTTCGCTACTCGAGCACCACTCCTTCAGGGAACTTAAAGCCAGGTGCCCTAAGGTCGTGTAGATCTGGGAGTCATCGGAGTGGGACTCGCTACATGGGTAGTTGAAGTTGACGTGTTCTAAGCAGACTCAAAATACCCTACATCTATAAAGAGAATCCATAAATGCTAAATCATTAAAAATCTGATCACCAAGGCTCAGAATTCAGAAAGTTGTCTTTTGTTATTATGTCTAGCAACAGGGTCGAGATATTATCTGGTGATAGTTAAAACGAAAGTATATTGTGTTGACTATCTGGTCTAGACTAGTACACACACTACACATCAGGAAGACCTTGTGACTAAGAAAGGAGTTCAACCTAGTTGTTGAGTTGTTTTCTGCTTGACTATAACAATCTACTAGAGACATTTGAGACCTTGTCATAGCAACCTGACCAGTCAGACCTGTGTTAAGAATTGTCTGAATAAATTTTTGGAATAAAAACATGACTAGGAATTTAAGTGACTGCACTATGATTTAGAATCACTAACTTCAGGTAGACTTTGCTTGAGGACAAGCAAAAAGCTAAGTGAGGGGTTATCTGATACGCGAAAATCGTATCACCTTTTTAGCATGTTTTTTTATATGATTTAGGGTGAAATTGAGGGTAAATTGATCTTAATTGTTTATTATTTACTTAATTTCACAGTTTTTATGATTTTGGAAGTGTCAGGTGAAAAGTAGACGAAAACAGCAAATTTTGGGGTAAAAACGCAATTTTTGGAAATGCTGACTTGGTCAAAGGCTCAGGACGGGCGTTCCGAATTCGGGACGGGCGTCCCGACCCAGTCAAAGCACCGGGACGGGCGTCCAGGACTCGGGACGGGCGTCTCGACTTGGTCAACAGACCAGGACGGGTGTCCCAATCAGGGCCCGAAACCTCAAATCAAGTCCCACATCGAATGTTTGATGAAAAATCACCTCGGGAAGCTACTATAAATACCCCAGGCCTCCAGAAGTTGAATTCATTCCTCTCCACTCGATCTGAGTCATTCAGTGGTTTCCAGTGTACAATTCTCTAGTACACAACTCACTCGGAGACACAGATTTCAGTAAAAATTTCTTTCTTTCCTTTTTGTTTTTGTTTTTCTAGTTTTTGAGAAATAGTCTCGATCCTAGGGTTCGATAGATAGGTTCGTTTCTGGTATTCATATAATACCCGGGATTTCGTTTGGAGATCCTAAGAGGGCTCTAGGCGTTCGAAGAGTCAGTACACAGGGCTGGGCTTAAGCTGGGTATTAAGGTAAAGCCCAGTTACTAGGCTGAGGAAGCGTCCTCCGAAGGTTCGGGCGAGCAGAGTCGGGGCAAGCAATGCGACATATACAGTAGTACGCTCCATCGGCGAGACTACGTAAAGGGTGATTTCTTTATGGCATCAGTCCCCCTGTCCCTCTCTTATATGTTGTTATTGTGTTGTTCCAAAAATTGATTATGAATACGAGATTACGATTTGTATGAATATTTGTTTTATATGTTGAAGTTGTTATATTTTTTCGGAAATAGCCACCTGCTTAATATTCACTATGTCTGCATGTCTAATGTGCTCTTTTAAACTAAAGTTAGGGTTATACACAATTCCTAACCACGGTCTAATCATAACCTGTTTAGTTTAACAAGCATCAATTAGTATTGGTGTCTGCCATGCTAGATAAAATAACCTGCTGAACACCCTGCTTGTTAGAGTAGTCTAGGTAGGCCGAGCTGAGTCTGATTATGCCGGCGGCTAGGGTGAGCGGCATGATCCCCAAAGTGACATAGGGCTTTCATGGATGTCTTAGCCCGAACCGTGAGTAGGGCCGTTATTAAGGTAAGGCGGTTTATTAGAGACCTCGGATGTGGTACGCCTTTAGACATAGAACATAGTTGCAATCCAGACTAAGATATATCTAAAATACTCGAATATAGGTCAATCAACATATAGGAACTGTATAACATAGAATCAGGACCTCATCTATAATACACTTTTGGGCTTAATTAAACTTAAACCTAGTGGAGAATAGATCACCCTCTCATCAAAGTCATTGATGAAGATTGCATAACTGGATCATAAGATAGGAGTTAGGATAAAAGGCTAGTTACTACTAAGTCATTGCCACTTCCCTGGGAGTACGATATTTAACTTAATAAAATCGTAGATACTTTCCAACGTACTAGCTACACGATAGGTACTCTGCCTTAGGTTCTGATTGATTAAGTGACAATAATTGAATGCTAAGTGACAGTTAGTAAGACTCAGTCCTTCAATACTCATAATCGACATAGGTAAATAAAGCCTATCTTTTAGCATACCAATCGGAACGCATCATATTTTTGGCGCCGTTGTCGGGGAAATATCATAATGAATTTAGGATTATTGGCCACAATTCTAGAGACTTATGATAGGTAGTGGTAGTAACCTAGACTTTTGATCTACACTTATCTTATACTAGTTAGACAATCACTTTCCAAAATATAGGATTATCACAACTAATTGATTTTAGATACTATCTGAAATTAAGACACTTAGGATAATCAAATTTTAGAAAATTATTCTAAAACCATATTGAGGAAATTTACCTGCTTTCTAAATAAAATTCAAAATCCCTAAAAATATTTTTCTTGCTTTTCTATTTTACTTTCATATTTTTGTTATTTGTTATTTCTAACCAGACTTTGCACTTAGAGATGAAGAGAACAAGAGCAGCTACTAACCAGGCAAAGAAAATAGAAATCCCTGACACTCCAGGACCAAAGAAGATAAAGTCAGAAGGACCATCTAGGCCTGCACCAGAAATACCACGAGGGACTCTTCCTTCACAACCGGTAGAAGTAAACTCAAACCTAGATGCCAGTGACCTAGTGAGAAGATTCCTGAACACCCGTGAGCCTAGTCCCACGGAAGAAGATCCTTCTGATGACACCTTCCCTCCTAGAGAAGAACCCCAGAGATCTCCAGTTCACACTCCTGCCCAAAGAGTTCCTATAAATCCACCACCCACTGACCAAACCCAAAATTCACCAACATCTCCTGCATACACCCCAACACCTAACGAGCGCACCCTTTCATCCGGGGGGAGTACTAACGGTTATCATTCAATGTTGTCCGTGCAGATAGATACATTGGCTCAAAGGGTCTATGAGATGGACTAAGGAATTGCAAGCAGATTGTGTCATTTAGACCAGCTCAGTCTAAATATTACAACTAACATGGACCGACTCAGAGCCACGGTCAGTCTTCAAGAGAACCAAGGTGCACAACTCCTCCGGGAGATGGCTGACTTACGCAGTGAGCAAGGCAGGCAGAGGGAGGAGATGAGAGCCATACGCATAGAAATGCGAAGCATTCGAACAAAGCTACAGGAAATCAGAGATACGAGTCGTTGAAAAAGGGAAGATTCGTTTACTTTTATCTCAGCAAATAAATTGTTTGAACTAAACCTGAATAATTGACCCATATTTTCTATTTTTCAAACTTTTTAAAGGGTCCTTTATATTCAACAATTTTCTTCAGACATTTTATTTTTTCTATGAAAAACAAAAATTTTGCAAATGCAGTTTATTTTTCACTAATAGAATTGTACAAACTCAATTTTTGTTTTTCTGAAATCCTTGCTGAATTTAAGTTGGGATAAAATTAAGGTAGCCATGATTTTCGAAAAAGATTGAGGAATTTTTGCATAGAGTTTTTTTAACAGCTTTTGAATTTGATTGGATAAACATGAAGACTTGTTAAAAATTATGATTATTTTTGGTATCCTGAGATTTGTAGGGAATTACGAAAAAAAAAATTTTCCGGAATTGGCACGCGTCCCGAAGCAACCCCGGGACGAGCGTCCAGCGGGACGGGAGTTCTACCTCCGGGACGGGCATCCCGAAGGCCGCCTCTTCTACAAATAATCCAATTTTTTTCATTTCCCCTCAAATCAACTTCCAAAAATTTACCTCTCTCAATTAATTCTCTCTATCTTCTCTCTTCAAATTTTTGGCAAACTTCCCAAAATTCAAAAATTCAAATTTCCCTCCAAAATTTGAATTTTAAATTTCCTTCCAAATTCGGATTTCCCTCCAAAATTCGAATTTCCCGCCAAAAATTCAAAATCATTCCCTAACCAAAATCCATCCTCCCGAATTCACATTCACCTCCAGAATTTGAATTCGAATCTTCCTTCCTGCCTAAATTCTCAAAACCTCTCAAACGCTCTCAACCCAAATGGCTCCCAAACGCGCCCGTAGCACATCCATCATGACCATCACTTCAGTGGCACATCCTTTTATGCTATTTCACTCCAGCCCAGCATACCAGGAAAGATGTCACGGATACATCGGACGCACCATACTGACGGGCAGAACACTTGACTGGGCCGCAGTACAGACGCTAGAGGTGGAGCAGGAAGTCAGACGCATGCTCGACGTACTACCCTACAGTTGAGTATTCATCGTCACCGAGCCGACATACCTAGAGCTGGTATGTGAGTTCTATGCGTCATTCACGTACCATCAGGAGCAGATTACATTCCGCTTGGGCGGAATAGACCGATCGATGAGCATGGCCGAGTTCGGCATTGCCCTGGGTATCTGGCAGAGAGACGAGCTGGATACGCCCGCCTACACTACGGCAGTTCGAGACTTCACGTCTGCAGACGTCTCCACTGCTTGGGCTCAGATCTGTATGACGGGTGTCCCATACCAGCATGGCTTTGCGAAATCCATAGGTATCTATTCTGCTCTTCGATACTTGCATACTATCATTGCACATACTTTGTCAGGACGACGGACGGCCCCCAGGAATGTCACCCAAATGGAGACATTCCTCTTGGCCAAGATGCACATGGGATCGACAGTAGAGATGGCTCGACTTATCACGGTCATCATGCGGGGATTCGCTACGGACACTCGGAAACAGTGTTTGGGACTCAGACCATTCGTCACCAGGATAGCTCACTACCTGGAGTTGGATATCGAGGGCTCGGAGCTGACCCAGATCGCCCCGACCACCATTCCTACGGACCTCACTATCCTACGGAACATGGGAATGGTCGTACGGGATGCAAATGGGCGCTACTCCATCCTCACGGAGCAGCCAGGACAGGCTTCGGTACCAGGAGCAGTTCCAGCGCACATACCTCCGTCCGAGACGTTTGTTCCATGCACTACCTTCGAACGACACATGGCGCACGGATTGGCAGAACTCTCAACCCGATACAACTGAGATATGGATAGGATCGAGAGACGGCTGACGTTGATAGAGGACAGAGTCGCTATGAACACCAGCAAGATCGATGAGATTCATCAGCATACCTCCCACCAGATGGAAAATAAGGGTAGTTTGCCAGCGGCCTTCGCTACTTGAGCACCACTCCTTCGGGGAACATGAAGCCTGGTGCCCTAAGGTCACGTAGATCTGGGAGTCATCGGAGTGGGACTCGCTACATGGGTAGTTGAAGTTGACGTGTTCTAAGCAGACTCAAAATACCCTACATCTATAAAGAGAATCCATAAATGCTAAATCATTAAAAATCTGATCACCAAGGCTCAGAACTCAGAAAGTTGTCTTTTGTTATTATGTCTAGCAACAAGGTCGAGATATTATCTGGTGATAGTTAAAACGAAAGTATATTGTGTTGACTATCTGGTCTAGACTAGTACACACACTACACATCAGGAAGACCTTGTGACTAAGAAAGGAGTTCAACCTAGTTGTTGAATTGTTTTCTGCTTGACTATAACAATCTGCTAGAGACATTTGAGACCTTGTCATAGCAACCTGACCAGTCAGACTTGTGTTAAGAATTGTCTGAATAAATTTTTGGAATAAAAACATGACTAGGAATTTAAGTGACTGCACTATGATTTAGAATCACTAACTTCAGGTAGACTTTGCTTGAGGACAAGCAAAAAGCTAAGTGTGGGGTTATCTGATACGCGAAAATCGTATCACCTTTTTAGCATGTTTTTATATATGATTTAGGGTGAAATTGAGGGTAAATTGATCTTAATTGTTTATTATTTACTTAATTTCACAGTTTTTATAATTTTGGAAGTGTCAGGTGAAAAGTAGACGAAAACAGCAAATGTTGGGGCAAAAACACAATTTTTAGAAATGCTGACTTAGTCAAAGGCTCGGGACGGGCGTCCCGACCCAGTCAAAGCACCGGGACGGGCGCCCAGGACTCGGGACGGGCGTCCCGACTTGGTCAACAGACCAGGACGGGCGTCCCAATCTAGGACGGGCGTCCCAATCTAGGACGGGCGTCCTGAAACCCCAAATCAAGTCCCACATCAAATGTTTGATGAAAAATCACCCCGGGAAGCTGCTATAAATACCCTAGGCCTCCAGAAGTTGAATTCATTCCTCTCCACTCGATCTGAGTCATTCAGTGGTTTCCAGTGTACAATTCTCTAGTACACAACTCACTCGGAGACTCATATTTTAGTAAAAGTTTTCTTTCTTTCCTTTTTGTTTTTGTTTTTCTAGTTTCTGAGAAATAGTCTTAGATCCTAGGGTTCGATAGATAGGTTCGTTTCTGGTATTCATAGAATACCCGGGATTTCGTTAGGAGATCCTAAGAGGGCTCTAGGCGTTCGAAGAGTCAGTCCACAGGGCTGGGCTTAAGCTGGGTATTAAGGTAAAGCCCAGTTACTAGGCTGAGGAAGCGTCCTCCGAAGGTTCTGGCGAGCATAGTCGGGGCAAGCAATACGACATATACAGCAGTACGCTCCATCGGCGAGACTACATAAAGGGTGATTTCTTTATGGCATCAGTCCCCATGTCCCTCTCTTATATGTTGTTATTGTGTTGTTCCAAAAATTGATTATGAATACGAGATTACGATTTGTACGAATATTTATTTTATATGTTGAAGTTGTTATATTTTTCCAAAAATAACCACCTGCTTAATATTCACTATGTCTGCATGTCTAATGTGCTCTAATCAAAATCTGTTTAGTTTAACAGGCATCAATTAGTATTGGTGTCTTCCATGCTAGATAAAATAACCTGCTGAACACCCTACTTGTTAGAGTAGTCTAGGTAGGCCGAGCTGAGTCCGATTATGCCGGCGGTAGGGCGAGCGGTATGATCCCCGAAGTGACATAGGGCTTTCATGGATGTCTTAGCCCGAACTGTGAGTAGGGCCGTCATTAAGGTAGGCGGTTTATTAGAGACCTTGGATGTGGTACGCCTTTAGACACATAACATAGTTGCAATCCAAGCTAAGATATATCTAAAATACTCGAATATAGGTCAATCAACATATAGGAACATTATAACATAGAATCAGGACCTCATCTATAAAACACTTTTGGGCTTAATTAAACTTAAACCTAGTGGAGAATGGATCACCCTCTCATCAAAGTCATTGATGACGATTGCATAACTGGATCATAAGATAGGAGTTAGGATAAAAGGCTAGTTACTACTAAGTCGTTGCCACTTCCCTGGGAGTACGATATTTAACTTAATAAAATCGTAGATACTTTCCAACAGACTAGCTACACGATAGGTACTCTGCCTTAGGTTTTGATTGATTAAGTGACAATAATTGAATGCTAAGTGACAGTTAGTAAGACTCAGTCCTTAATTACTCATAATTGACATAGGTAAATAAAGCCTATCTTTTAGCATACCAATCGGAACACATCAACCGCCGCTTTTCCAAAAGCCTATGATTCTCATTTTCGAACCTCTCCTACATTCGGCTCTTATTTACATTGATTATATGCTATTATTTAGCTCTGATTTTACAAATCATCTGGAACTCCTCCAACAGTTTGCCTCCATTGTCCAACAGTATGGCATCATGCTCTCTGAAACAAAAATGATACTTGCAGTTGACAAAGTTGATTTTCTTGGTATGACCATCTCCCAAGGGACGTGTACACATGCACAACATATTTTAGATGCTATTTGTAATTTTCCAGAAATAGATATTTCCAAGGTCCAAGTACAACAGTTCCTAGGCATTGTGAACTACATTCGAGATTTTATCCCTCATGTTGCTGAACTGATCAACCTTCTCCGCTTACTTCTAAAAAAAATCCTCCACCGTGGTCTTCTTTGCATACTCAGTCCATTCAGCGCCTCAAGCAACATATCAGTTCCTTACCCTCACTCTGGATACCATCCTCTGGAAAATGAATTCTTCAAACTGATGCAAGTGATGAATTTTGGAGTGTCGTCCTTCTTGAAGAAATTCATAATTCACGACACATGTGTGGCTACGCTTCAGGATATTTCCGTGACTTTGAACTCCATTACCATTCTACCTTCAAGGAAATCTTGGCAGTCAAAAATGGCATTAAGAAATTCAATTTCTATCTCATTGGTCATCATTTCTTGGTCGAAATGGATATGAGTTCATTCCCACAAATGCTGAAATTCAAACAAAGATAAGTCCCACATCCTCAATTACTTCTATGGGCTTCATGTTTTTCCCAATACAGTTTTGATGTTAAGCACATCAAAGGTGTTACCAATATAGTTGTAGATTTCTTTTCTCGGCCATATCCCCCTCTGTACATGCTTCGTATAGAACATTCCTCTGATCCTCCGGATAACGTCATTCCACCAACCTTGGCTTCACATCCGTTTCCTTGGACTCCAGAACTTCTGACCCAACTGATCCAGCATCATCAGATCCAATGTTTCTAGTAACACGGTGGTTCCATACTTAACCCAACTATGCTTCATCCCACTTACCCTTTTTCAAAACTCTTCATTCTTCATCCTATAGATTTCCCTGACTATCTCTTATGGCTTTTCTTTTATCTCTGTCATCAATTCCATATCATGATTGAGATCGATACCCAGCACTTCAATTTTACCCTGAATATCCATCCAAATACCTGGACTTTTCTCTCTTGGTTCAAGCCCAAACCCTTTTGGGAGGCCCATTTCAAAACTCAACCACCTGTCCATACTACTTTCCTTATCCACCGAGAAATATATACCCTTTCTCCTAACCGAACACTCAAATATCTTGCTAGCCTAAAAACTCACCTTCTTCAGCTCATCTCCATCCTCAAACTATAGCCCAATATCCAGAAGCCCAACGAATTCTCTTCCAAACAAACTAAACCATCCCATCTGAAATTTGGCTTAATCCAAATCCTTGGAACCCATTAACGATAGGCCCATATGCTATGGACATCCAACACGCAAAAGACCAATACTATCAAACTTTCCAAGATGCCCAAGACCCGTGGGATGCTTTTGCTGATTTTTCCATTCCAAAGTCTCCACCAACACAGAATTTTACACAACAAGCTAAACCTTTCACCTCACATCCTGCTGAGTCTTCACATCCACCGCCTTTCAAAAAGATCAAAGTAATAAATTGGGACCGAGTTCGTCATCAATTCCTGCTTGAGACAGAAGGACATGATGCTGATTGTCCTTGCCATATTTGCACCAAATATCAATATGAAACCAACATCCCGACCTCTATCCATTCCTCTGACATGGATAAAATAGCTGAAGATGGTTGATTGCTAAACGACGAAGGTCAAAGTTGACAGCTACTTTACGTTACTATGAAGAAAAGTAGATTCCTCGACAGCTCTCTTTTGCTTTGCAGAAAGCAGATTCTCCCTTACTTTATCAAAAGTCGGTTATTGCTTTCCTTCATCAATAAGTTATGGTTTACTTAGTATGGTATTTTTAATTTTCAAAAAGCTAGATTCCCTGGCATATGTCAACATGTATTATTGTATTTTGTCTTTCTCTTCCCTCCATGTCTATATAAGACCATCATATATGAAAGGTGTCGATAGGAGGTGATCTCGATATAATCCTCTTGTTCTCGTTGTAATCCTCTCTTCCTGAGATCGTTTGTATCATTTTGAAGTGATAATAAAAGTTTGGAGTTTGAGTTTATTCTATTCTCTATTTCTTTTTCAACAATCATACTGAAATATGCTTCATAGGATTTGGGAAATACCTTGGTGTGTGTATGTGAAACGAAGGACTACAGGACTCTCCCTACGCCTAGGAGTGGCATTCATTGAGTCAATGTCAATAGGTTTCCCCGATGCACTGGTTTACTTCCTATAGATATTCACCTAAGTAAGGAACATCACCAAATCCAATTAAAAAAGTATGAAGACCAAATGCAATTAAAAAAGAGTATTGAAGCTATGCATCAAAGAGGGACAGAAACACCTAAGAAAAAACAAGTGGAATCAAATTTTGAACGAAAGGATGAGAGCCTTGCAAAAGGAGAGCTGAGATCAAAAATACAAGAAAAAGGAGTGAGTGATGTTGAGAGTGTGAAAAGAAAAGAGGGGAAAGAGGCCTCAAAAGAAAGTCAATTTAAGGGCCCAAATGAGAGAGAGGGCAAAAAGAAACAAAATTTTTATGCAAAAATGAGAGATGCAAGGGTTGCTTGTGAGGAAGGGAGATGCTTAGTTGTACTTTTTTACAAAGAAGCTTATCTTAATGAATCTGACCTTAACCCTTGTTTTCCTAGTGGTGTTGTTTCTCTTTTGCAAGAATATGGTGATGTCTTCCCTGAAGAATTACCTAAGGAGTTGCCGCCTATTAGAGGGATAGAGCATCAAATTGATTTCATTCCAGGAGCACAAATTCCAAATAGGCCAGCCTATAGAGCAATCCAGAAGAGACTAAGGAACTCCAAAAGCAAGTGGAAGAGTTACTACAAAAGGGACACATAAGAGAAAGCTTGAGTCCTTGTGCCGTGCCAGTCATTTTGGTCCCAAAGAAGGATGGGAGTTGGCGTATGTGTGTTGATTGTAGGGATGTTAACAAAATTATGGTAAAGTATCGCCATCCTATTCCTAGACTAGATGATATACTTGATGAATTGCATGGTGCATGTGTGTTTACCAAAATTGATCTTATGAGTGGTTACCATCAAGTTAGAATGAAGATTGGTGATGAATGGAAAACTGCTTTTAAAACAAAACATGGTTTATATGAGTGGCTTGTGATGCCTTTTGGCTTATCTAATGCTCCTAGTACCTTTATGAGCTTGATGAATCATGTTTTGAGATCATTTATTGGTAAGTTTGTTGTGGTTTACTTTGATGACATTCTGATCTTTAGCAAAAGCATTGAAGAGCATGTTGAACATCTTAGACAAGTCTTAGATGCACTTAGGGCAGAAAATTTGTATGCTAAACTGAAAAAGTGCACATTTTGCACTGATCGCGTCATATTTCTTGGTTATGTTGTTTCTTCTAATGGAATTGAGATGGATCATGATGCGTTCCGACTGATATGCTAAAATAGGCGTTATTTTACCCTATGTTGATTATGAATAACTAAGGACTTAGAATGACTAATTGTCACATTTAGTCTCTATGGTGTCACTTAATCAATCAGAACCTAAGGCAGAGTACCTATCGTGTAGCTAGTCTGTTGGAAAGTATCTACAATTTTAATTTAATCAATTTATCGTACTCCCAAGGAAGTGGTAACGGCTTAGTAGTAACTATCCTCTTACCCTAACTCTTATCTTATGATCCAATTATGCAATCGTTCATCAAATTCTTTGATGAGAGGGTAATTCATTCTCCACTAGGTTCAAGTCTATTTAAGCCCAAAAGAGTGTTTTACAGATAATGTTCTGATTTTATGTTATACTGTTCCTACATGTTGATTGACCTATCTTCGAGTATTTTAGATATATCTTGGTCTAGATTGCAATTATGTACTGATTGTACTGGTGTACCACATCTGAGTTACCTAATAAACCACCCTACCTTAATGACGGCCCTACTCACGGTTCTAGCTAAAGGCATCCATGAAAGTCCTGTGTCACTCAGGAGATCACGCCGCTCGCCCTAACGCCGGCATAAACACATAAACTCAGCCTACTTAGACTACTTTAACAAACATGGTGATCTATAGGTTATTTCATCTAATATGGCAGACATTAATGCTTCCAACGGGAAGTCCTAAATTAATGCCTGTTAAACTAAACAGGTTATTATTAGACCGTGGTTAGGAAGTGTCTATAACCATTCATCTAGTTTAAAAGAAACTACAATAGACATGCAGTCATAATGATAGTTAAGCTGGTGACCATTTCCGGAAAAATATAAATGACTTCAACATGCAAAACACATATTCATACAATCATAGTTTAATATTCATAATAATTATTTGGACGAACACAGTACAAACATATAAAGAGAGGGACAAGGGGACCGATGCCATAAAGTATTCACCCTTTACGTAGTCCGCTGATGGAGCAACTGCTTGTATATGTTGGACTGCTCGACCCGACTCTGCTCGGCAGAACCTTCGGAGGATGCTTCCTCAGCCTAGTAGATATGCTTTACCTTAATACCCAGCTTAAGCACAGCCCTGTTGACTGACTCTTCGAATGCCTAGTGGTCTCTTAGGATATCCTAATGAAATCCCGGGTATTCTATGAATACCAAAAACGAACCTATCTAGTCGTATTCTAAGATCTGAGACAGACTCTCAGAAATGAAGAACACGAGACACTCTCTAAAACTATAAATATACCTATACTAAAACCTGAAATCACTAAGTGACTTGTATACTATAGAAAATTGTATACTTGAAGTCACTAAATGACTCAGATCAAGTGGAGAGGAATGATTTCAACTGAGGAAGGCATGGGGTATTTATAGTAGGGGAACTGGGTGAATTTCTCTCAAAAATTCGATGTGGGACTTTGACCAGGTATTCAGGACGCCCGTCCCGACCTATTGACCAGGTCAGGACGGCTGTCCCAAGTCCTGGACGCCCGTCCTGGTCTGTTGACCAGGTCAGGATGCCCGTCCTGGGTTCTGGACGCCCATCCCAACTTCTGAACTTCTAAACTTCTGAAAATCACGTTTTTGCCACAAAATTTTCCATTTTCTTGCACTTTTCACCTGCCACTTCCAAAATCACAAAAACTGCAAAATTGAGTTAATAACAGTCAATTGATAACTATTTAACACCAATTTCACCCTAAATTGTGCCTAAAACATGCTAAAAAAGTGATATGATTTATGCATATCAGATCAAGACAAAGTCAAGGCAATCAAGGAATGGCCAAGACCTACAAGTATTACTCAGGGTTTGATTCGAGGATGAATCCTTTTGAAGAGGGAGAGAATGATGCAACTCACCAAGGCAGCTATGGAGATCGAGACTTGAAGATGCCATTGGGTCCAATTACAAGGTCACACTCCAACAAGCTTAAAGCACAATTTTAGAATTATATTCAGTCTTTGATTTCTCAAGAACTTCAAGAAATCATATTGGTCAAGCTTGGAGAAGAGTGATACGCGAAAATCGTATCACATTTTTAGCATGTTTTTATATATGATTTAGGGTGAAATTGAGGGTAAAATGATCTTAATTGTTCATTATTTACTTAATTTCACAGTTTTTATGATTTTGGAAGTGTCAGCTGAAAAGTAGACGAAAACAGCAAATTTTGGGGCAAAAACGCAATTTTTGGAAATGTTGACTTGGTCAAAGGGTCAGGACGGGTGTCCCGAACCCGGGACGGGCATCCCGACCTGGTCAACAGATCAGGACGGGCGTCCCGAACCCCCAGATCCAGTCCCACATTGCATTTTTGATGAAAAATCACCCCGGGAAGCTGCTATAAATACCCCAGGCCTCCAGCAGTTGAATTCATTCCTCTCCACTCGATCTGAGTCATTAAGTGGTTTCCAGTGAACACTTCTCTAGTACACAACTCACTCAGAGACTCGGATCTCAGTTTTCTTTCTTATTAGTGTTTTGTTTTAGTTTCTGAGAAATAGTCTGAGATCTTAGGCTTACATAGATAGGTTCGTTTATGGTATTCATAGAATACCTGGGATTTCGTTAGGAGATCCTAAGAGGGCTCTAGGCGTTCGAAGAGTCAGTCCACAGGGCTGGGCTTAAGCTGGGTATTAAGGTAAAGCCCAGTTACTAGGCTGAGGAAGCGTCCTCCGAAGGTTCTAGCAAGCAGAGTCAGGGCGAGCAATACGACATATACAGCAGTACGCTCCGTCGGCGAGAATACGTAAAGGGTGATTTCTTTATGGCATCAGTCCCCATGTCCCTCTCTTATATGTTGTTACTGTGTTGTTCTAAATATCTATTATGAATACGAGATTACGATTTTTATGAATAGTTGTTTTATATGTTGACGTTGTTATGTTTTTCCAGAAATAGCCACCTGCTAAATATTCACTATGTCTGCATGTTTAATGTGCTCTTTTAAACTAAAGTTAGGGTTATAAACAATTCCTAACCACGGTCTAATCATAACCTGTTTAGTTTAACAGGCATCAATTAGTATTGGTGTCTGCCATGCTAGATAAAATAACATGCTGAAAACCCTACCTGTTAAGTTGTCTAGGTAGGGGCCGAGCTGAGTCCGATTATGCCAGCGGCTAGGGCAAGCGGTATGATCCCCGAAGTGACATAGGGCTTTCATGGATGCCTTCGTCCCGAACCGTGAGTAGGGCCGTCATTAAGGTAGGGCGGTTTATTAGAGACCGTGGATGTGGTACGCCTTTAGACACAGAACATAGTTGCAATCCAGGCTAAGATATATCTAAAATACTCGAATATAGGTCAAACAACATATAGGAACAGTATAACATAGAATCAGGACTCATCTATAAAACACTTCTAGGATTAATTAGACTTAAACCTAGTGGAGAATGGATCACCCTCTCATCAAAGTATTTGATGAAGATTGCATAACTGGATCATAAGATAGGAGTTAGGATAAAAGGCTAGTTACTACTAAGCCGTTGCCACTTCCCTGGGAGTACGATAATTATGTATTAAAATCGTAGATACTTTCCAACAGACTAGCTACACGATAGGTACTCTGCCTTAGGTTCTGGCTGATTAAGTGACACCATAGAGACTAAATGTGACAATTAGTCAATCACAGTCCTTGATTCCGGTTGACGTGCTAAATAGGTGTTATTTTACCCTATGTTGATTATGAATAATTAAGGACTATGATTGACTAATTGTCACATTTAGTCTCTATGGTGTCACTTAATCAGCCAGAACCTAAGGCAGAGTACCTATCGTGTAGCTAGTCTGTTGGAAAGTATCTACGATTTTATTAAGTTAAATATCGTACTCCCAGGGAAGTGGCAACGGCTTAGTAGTAACTAGCCTTTTATCCTAACTCCTATCTTATGATCGAGTTATGCAATCTTCATCAAATACTTTGATGAGAGGGTGATTCGTTCTCCACTAGGTTTATGTCTAATTAATCCTAGAAGTGTTTTATAGAAGAGTTCTGATTCTATGTTATACTGTTCCTATATGTTGATTGACCTATATTCGAGTATTTTAGACATGTCTTAGCCTGGATTGCAACTATGTTCTGTGTCTAAAGGGGTACCACATCCGAGGTTTCTAATAAACCGCCCTACCTTAATGACGGCCCTACTCACGGTTCGGGACGAAGGCATCCATGAAAGCCCTATGTCACTTCGGGGATCATACCGCTTGCCCTAGCCGCCGGCATAATCGGACTCGGCTCGGCTTCCCCTAGACTACTCTAACATGCAGGGTGTTCAGCATGTTATTTTATCTAGCATGGCAGACACCAATACTAATTGATGCCTGTTAAACTAAACAGGTTATGATTAGACCGTCGTTAGGAATTGTCTATAACCCTAACTTTAGTTTAAAAGAGCACATTAGACATGCAGACATAGTGAATGTTAAGAAGGTGGCTATTTCCGGAAAAACATAACAACGTCAACATATAAAACAACTATTCATAAAATTCGTAATCTCGCATTGATAATAAATATTTAGAACAATACAATAACAACATATAAGAGAGGGACATGGGGAGTGATGCCATAAAGAAATCACCCTTTACGTAGTCTCACCGACGGAGCGTACTGCTGTATATGTCGTATTGCTCGCCCTAACTCTGCTCGCTAGAACATTCGGAGGACGCTTCCTCAGCCTAGTAACTGGGCTTTACCTTAATACCCAGCTTAAGCCCAGCCCTATGGACTGACTCTTCGAATGCCTAGAGCCCTCTTAGGATCTCCTAACGAAATCCCGGGTATTCTATGAATACCAGAAACGAACCTATCTATAGAAGCCTAAGATCTGAGACTATTTCTCAGAAACTAAAACAAAACACTAACAAGAAAGAAAACTGAGATCCGAGTCTCTGAGTGAGTTGTGTACTAGAGAAGTGTACACTGGAAACCACTAAATGACTCAGATCGACTGGAGAGGAATGAATTCAACTACTGGAGGCCTGGTGTATTTATAGCAGCTTCCCGGGGTGATTTTTCAGCAAAAATTCGATGTGGGACTGGATCTGGGGGTTCGGGACGCCCGTCCCGGATTGGGACGCCCGTCCTGATCTGTTGACCAGGTCAGGACGCCCGTCCCGAGTCCTGGACGCCCGTCCCTGCGGGTT
The DNA here is from genome assembly GCA_027405835.1 of Asclepias syriaca. Classification (NCBI taxonomy): domain Eukaryota; kingdom Viridiplantae; phylum Streptophyta; class Magnoliopsida; order Gentianales; family Apocynaceae; genus Asclepias; species Asclepias syriaca. The sequence continues at coordinate 18,437,644 of CM049924.1, read as the reverse complement.
GACTGGGTCGGGATGCCCGTCCCGGGTTCGGGACGCCCGTCCTGACCCGTTGACTAAGTCAATATTTCCAAAAATTGCGTTTTTGCCCCAAAATTTGCTGTTTTCGTCTACCTTTCACCTGACACTTCCAAAATCATAAAAACTGTGAAATTAAGTAAATAATGAACATTCAAGATCAAATTACCTTCAATTTCACCCAAATTCATACATAAAAACATGCTAAAAAGGTGATACGATTTTCGCGTATCAGATAACCCCACACTTAGCTTTTTGCTTGTCCTCAAGCAAAGTCTACCTGAAGTTACTTAAATTCCTAGTCATGTTTTTATTCCAAAAATTCTTCAGACAAGTCTTAACACAGGTCTGACTGGTTAGGTTGCTATGACAAGGTCTGAGATGTTTTTAGTAGCTTGTTATGATTAGGCAGAAAACAAATCAACAACTAGGTTGAACTTTTTTTCTTAGTCACAGGGTCTTCCTTATGTGTAGTGTGTGTACTAGTCCAGACCAGATAGTCAACACAATGTACTCTTGTCTTAACTACTACCAGATAACACTCCGACCTATCGCTAGACATATTAACAACAGACAACTGTTTGAGTTCTGAGCTTTGGTGATCAGATTTTTAATGTTTCAGCATTTAGTTATTTTCTTTATAGATTCAGGGTATTTTGAGTCTGCTTAGAACACGTCAACTTCAACTACCCATGTAGCGAGTCCCACTCCGATGACTCCCAGATCTACACGACCTTAGGGCATCAGACTTTAAGTTCCCCGAAGGAGTGGTGCTCGAATAGCGAAGGCCGCTGGCAAACAAACCTTATTTGATTAACTTCCTTTAATTTCTTTTCACTTCTAGCTCAGAGTCTCATCTAGTCATTCTAACTGCCAATATATCCACAACTGGTCTAATTTTATCTAGTTAAGTCTCGAACAGGTAATTGGTTGAGGTCTCTAATCCAGACAAAGTTGTGCTCAGTTATCAGGAATTCCCTATTCCTAATCAATTAGTCCAAGATAGCTATCAATTATCTCCTACTAACCATAACATACTACCTACGTATCATAGACATAAGCAATTGTTTAACCAAGCATACTACATTTAGACGTCTGAAAGACGGAAAAAAATTTTGAAATTTTTTTGGAAGGGTGTGAAAGTTCGTGAAAACAAGCAAAATCATACAAAAACTGCTACAGTGTACCATGCACTGCTACCCCACACTTAAGTCTGGCACTATCCTCAGTGTTCATGCATATCTGGCTACCCCACACTTATTTGAAAATAAGAAATAAAACAGAAAAGATTCTTACCCCACACATATTTGAAAATAAGAAGTAAAACAGAAAAGAAAGGATCCTGTATGGGTAAGTAAGACATAAAAAAAAAATAATGCAAACAATTCTGTATGTCATATAAATCAATTTTGTACGTAGATTCATACGTCAAACAGCCCAGACATGTTTATACACATAGAACAAGAAAAACAAAAACAAAAGAAAGGAAAGGAGAGAGAGACTAAGAACCCGGCGGATCGTCGTCCAATGGACCGAGTTCTGTTGTAAAGTCAAACTCGAAGTTTTCCGCTACTCGGGAAGTCTGCTGATGTATCTCCTCAATCCTGATGGTGTTCATGGCGATCCTATCATCCATCATCGCCAACCGTCTGTCAATCCTGTCCTCCATCATCGTCAGCCGTCTGTCAATCATGTCCATGTCTCGACTGTATCGGGCCGATAGTTCTGCTAATCCGTGCCACATGTGTCGTTCGAAGGCAGTACGTGGCACGAACGTCTCAGACGGAGGGATATGCGCTGGAAATGCTTCCGATGTCGATGCCTGTCCTGGCTGATCCATGTGGATGGTGTAGCGGCCATTCGCATCCCGAATAACCATTCCCATGTTCCGTAGAATAGTAAGATCAGCGGGAATGGTGGTCGGGGCAACCAGGGTCAGCTCCGAGCCCTCTATGTCCAACTCCAAGTAGCGGGCTAGCCTGGTGATGTACAGTCCGAGCCCCAGACACTGTTTCTGGGTGTCTGTAGCGAATCCTCGCATGACGACCGTGATGAGTCTAGCCATCTCTACCGTAGATCCCATGTGCATGTTGGCTAGAAGGAATTTCTCCATCTGGGTGACAGTTCCGGGAGCCGTCCGTCGTCCTGACAATGTATGTGCAATGATAGCGTGCAGGTAACGAAGAGTAGGATAAATACATGTGGCTTTTGCAAAGCCATGCTGGTATGGGATACCCGTCATGCAGATCTGAGCCCAAGCAGTGGAGACGTCTGCAGTCGTGAAGTCTCGAACTGCTGTGGTGTATGCGGGCGTATCCAGCTCATCTCTCTGCCAAATACCTAGGGCGACGCCGAACTCGTCCATACTCATCGACCGATCTATTCCGCCCAAGCGGAATGTGATCTGCTCTTGGTGGCATGCAAAAGACTCATAGAACTCACATACCAGCTCCAGGTATGTGGGCTCTGTGACGATGAATACTCGATTGTAAGGTGGCACGTCGAGTATGCGTCTGACTTTCGGCTCTACTCCTAGCGTCTGTACTGCTGCCCAATCCAACGTTCTGCCCGTTAGTATCGTACGCCCGATGTACCCAGTGCAACTTTCTTGGTATGCTGTGCTGGAGGGAAACAACATAAAAGGATGTGCCACTGAGGTAACTGTCATGGTAGATGTGGTACGAGCACGTTTGGGAGCCATTTAAAATGTACGAGAGAGTTTAGGTGGGAAAGAAAGCTTTAAACTCAAATTCTGGAGGTGAATTTGAATTCAGAAGGATGAAATTAGGTTAGGGAAGGATTTTGAATTTTTGGCGGGAAAATCGAATTTTGGAGGGAAATTCGAATTTTTGGGTGAAGTTTAAAATTCAAATTTTGGAGGGAAATTCGAATTTTTAAACTTTGAAGAGTTTGCCAAAAATTTGTAGAGAGAAGGTAGAGAGAAATATTTAGAGAGATGAATTTTTGGTTTTAGATTTGAGAGAAAATGAAAAACAATTGAGCTTTTATAGAGGGGGCGGCCTTCGGGACGCCCGTCCCGGAGGCAGGACTCCCGTCCCGGGTTGCATCGGGACGCGTGCCAATTCCAAAAAAAGTTTTTTTATTTTTTTGTAATTCCCTAAAAATCTCAAGATACCAAAAATAATCATAATTCTTAACAAGGCTTCATGTTTATCCAATGAAATTCAGAAGTTGTTAAAAACTCTATGCAAAAATTCCTCAGTCTTTTTTCGAAAATTGTGACTACCCTAATTTTATCCCAACTTAAATTCCGCAAGAATTTCAGAAAAACAAAAACTGAGTTTGTGCATTGTAATTAGTGGAAAATAAACCGTATTTACAAAACTCTTGTTTTTCATAGAAATTCGAAATAAAATGTCTGAAGAAAATTGTTGAATATAAAGGACCCTTTAAAAATGTTTGAAAATTGAAAAATATGGGTCAATTATTCAAGTTTCAGTTCAAACGAATTATTTGTTGAGAGTAAAAGAATCTTCCCTTTTAACGACTCCTATCTCTGATCTCCTGTAGTTCTGTTCGAATGCTTCGCATTTCTATGCGTATGGTTCTCATCTCATCCCTCTGCCTGTTCTGCTCACCGCGTAAATCAGCCATCTCTCGGAGTAGTTGTGCACCTTGGTTCTCCTGAAGATTGACCGTGGCTCTGAGTCGGTCCACGTTAGTTGTGATATTCAGACTGAGTTGGTCTAAATGACACAGTCTGCTGGCAATCCCTTGGTCCATCTCATAGACCCTTTGAGCTAACGTGTCTATCTACACGGACAACATTGAATAATAACCGTTAGTACTCCCCGCAGATGAAGGGGTGCGCTCGTTAGGTGTTGGGGTGTATGCAGGAGACGTTGGTGAATTTTGGGTTTGGTCAGTAGGGGGTGGATTTATAGGAACTCTCTGGGCAGGAGGGTGAATTGGAGATCTCTGGGGTTCTTCTCTAGGAGGGAAGGTATCCTCAGAAGGATCTTCTTCCGTGGGACTATGCTCACGGGTGTTCAGGAATCGTCTCACTAGTTCACTGGCATCAGGGCTAGAGTTTACTTCCACTGGTTGTGAAGGAAGAGTCCCTCGTGGTACTTCTGGTGCAGGCCTAGAGGAGCCCTCTGGCTTTGTCTTCTTCGGTCCTGGAGTGTCAGGGTTTTCGGTTTTCTTTGCCTGGTTAGTAGCTGCTCTTGTTCTCTTCATCTTTGAGTGCAAAGTCTGGTTGGAAATAACAAATAGCAAAAGTAGGAAAGTTAAACAAGAAAGCAAGAAAAATATTTTTATGGATTTTGATTTTTTTTAGTTAGAAAGCAGGTAAATTTCCTCAATATGGTTTTAGAATAATTTTCTAAAATTTGATTATCCTAAGTGTCTTAATTCCAGATATTATCTAAAATTAATTAGTTATGATAATCCTATATTTAGGAAAGTGATTGTCTAACTAGTATAAGATAAGTGTGATTCAAAAGTCCAGGTTACTACCGTTACCTATCATAGGTCTCTAGAATTGTGGCCAATAATCCTAAATTCATTATGATATTTCCCCGGCAACGGCGCCAAAAATCTGATGGGATTCCGGTTGACGTGCTAAATAGGTGTTATTTTACCCTATGTTGATTATGAATAATTAAGGACTATGATTGACTAATTGTCACATTTAGTCTCTATGGTGTCACTTAATCAGCCAGAACCTAAGGCAGAGTACCTATCGTGTAGCTAGTCTGTTGGAAAGTATCTACGATTTTATTACATAATTATCATACTCCCAGGGAAGTGGCAACGGCTTAGTAGTAACTAGCCTTTTATCCTAACTCCTATCTTATGATCCAGTTGTGCAATCTTCATCAAATACTTTGATGAGAGGGTGATCCATTCTCCACCAGGTTTAAGTCTAATTAATCCTAGAAGTGTTTTATAGATGAGTCCTGATTCTATGTTATACTGTTCCTATATGTTGTTTGACCTATATTCGAGTATTTTAGATATATCTTAGCTTGGATTGCAACTATGTTTTGTGTCTAAAGGCGTACCACATCCGAGGTCTCTAATAAACCGCCCTACCTTAATGACGGCCCTACTCACGGTTCGGGACGAAGGCATCCATGAAAGCCCTATGTCACTTCGGGGATCATACCGCTTGCCCTAGCCGCCGGCATAATCGGACTCGGCTCGGCTTCCACTAGACTACTCTAACATGCAGGGTGTTCAGCATGTTATTTTATCTAGCATGGCAGACACCAATACTAATTGATGCATGTTAAACTAAACAGGTTATGATTAGACCGTGGTTAGGAATTGTTTATAACCCTAACTTTAGTTTAAAAGAGCACATTAGACATGCAGACATAGTGAATGTTAAGCAGGTGGCTATTTCTGGAAAAACATAACAACGTCAACATATAAAACAACTATTCATAAAAATCGTAAGCTCGCATTCATAATAAATATTTAGAACAATACAATAACAACATATAAGAGAGGGACATGGGGACTGATGCCATAAAGAAATCACCCTTTACGTAGTCTCGCCGACGGAGCGTACTGCTGTATATGTCGTATTGCTCGCCCTGACTCTGCTCGCTAGAACCTTCGGAGGACGCTTCCTCAGCCTAGTAACTTGGCGGCTAGGGCAAGCGGTATGATCCCCGAAGTGACATAGGGCTTTCATGGATGCCTTCGTCCCGAACCGTGAGTAGGGCCGTCATTAAGGTAGGGCGGTTTATTAGAGACCTCGGATGTGGTACGCCTTTAGACACAAAACATAGTTGCAATCCAAGCTAAGATATATCTAAAATACTCGAATATAGGTCAAACAACATATAGGAACAGTATAACATAGAATCAGGACTCATCTATAAAACACTTCTAGGATTAATTAGACTTAAACCTGGTGGAGAATGGATCACCCTCTCATCAAAGTATTTGATGAAGATTGCACAACTGGATCATAAGATAGGAGTTAGGATAAAAGGCTAGTTACTACTAAGCCGTTGCCACTTCCCTGGGAGTATGATAATTATGTAATAAAATCGTAGATGCTTTCCAACAGACTAGCTACACGATAGGTACTCTGCCTTAGGTTCTGGCTGATTAAGTGACACCATAGAGACTAAATGTGACAATTAGTCAATCACAGTCCTTAATTACTCGTAATCAACATAGGGTAAAATAACACTTATTTAGCACATCGGTCGGAATCCCATCAAAGAGTTTAAGGAGATGCCAAGGTACCTATGCACATTAAAGCACTCAAGTCTTGAAGGCTAATAAATGGGCATAATTCAATAAGTTAAAGCCTTATTTTGGGCTGTTTGTTTTAAGCCCAACGTTTTAAAAGGAATGGCCTTGTTTGGGAACATGTTTAAATTCTATTTTTTATAGGGCTTTACTAAAAGACTCAGCCCAACATGTCCATTGCAGAATTTAGGTCACCTTCTTTTCTTTTAGACTATAAATAGAATAAGATGGTGGCTGTTTTGAGGGACGGAAATAGAAAAATGAAGTTTGTAATATTTTAAAAAATCAGATTCATGCTTGTTCTACCTTAAGGATTGATTTAACTTATCAAGTAACTAAACTTGTGGCATTTATTCAGTTCTCTTTCTCTTTGATTTTCTCTTTGTTACCATTTCCTTGCTGATTTGGGGCTGAAGAGATTCGGGGAGTTTAACAAAGGTTGATTGAGTTTAGATTAGGGACAATTTTTGATTCAGATGTGATTCTTGCTCAGTTCTTAAATTATTGTTGTATCACTTTTTAAACTAAATTAACCATTACAGGCAATTCCTAACCACTGTCTAATCATAACCTGTTTAGTTTAACCGGCCTTAATTTAGGATAAAAATGCATTAAGGTCTACCATATTAGGTAAAATAACTTACAGATCACTATGTTTGTTAGAGTAATCTAATGAGGCTGAGTTTGTTCTCTATGTCGGCATTAGGGTGAGTGGTGATGCATTCCGATTGATATGCTAAAAATAGGTTTTATTTACCCTATATCGATTATGAATGATTAAGGACTTAGAATTACTAATTGTCACATTTAGCATCTATGTTGTCACTTAATCAATCAGAACCTAAGGCAGAGTACCTATCATGTAGCTAGTCTATTGGAAAGTACCTATGATTTTAATTTAAGAAATTATCGTACTCCCAGTGAAGTGGTTAGTAGCAACTATCCTTTTACCCTAACTCTAATTTTATTATCCAGTTATGCAATCATTCATCAATATCTTTGATGAAGGGATGATCCGTCCTACACAAGATTCAAGTTTATTAAGCATGCAAAAGTATTTCTTAGACAGTATTCTAATGTATGTTATATTGTTTCTACATGTTGATTGACCTATCTTCAAGTATTTTAGATATATCTTGGTCTAGATTGCAATTACGTACTGATTCTACTTGTGTACCACATCTAAGTTATTTGATAAATTGCCTCATCACCATTGACGGCCCTACTCACGGTTCGAGCTAAAGGCATCCATGAAAGTCCTGTGTCACTCAGGAGATCATGCCTCTCGCCCTAACACCGGCATAAACTCACGAACTCAGCCTCATTAGACTACTTTAAAAAATATGGTGATCTATATGTTATTTTATCTAATATGGCAGACCTTAATGCTCCCGTCCTCACACAAAGCCTGATATGCATAAATCATATCACATTTTTAGCATGTTTTTAGGCATAATTTAGGGTGAAATTGATGGTAATTCATTCTTAATTGATTGTTATTAACTCAATTTCACAGTTTTTGTGATTTTGGAAGTGTGAGGTGAAAAGTAGGAGAAAATGGCAAATTTCGAGGTAAAAACGTGATTTTCAAAAGTTCAGAAGTCGAGGTGGGCGTCCTGAAGTCAGGATGGGCGTCAGGCCAGGACGTGCGTCCAAGACTCGAGACGGTCGTCCTGACCTGGTCAACAGGCCGGGACGGGCGTTCCAGATCCAGGACGGGTATCCCGAGCCACAGTTCAGAATCCCACATCGAAATTTTGAGAGAAAATCACTCCAGAAAGCTGCTATAAATACCCCAGGCCTTCCTCAGTTGAAATCATTCCTCTCCACTCGATCTGAGTCATTTAGTGACTTTAAGTATACAATTTTCCATAGTATACAAGTCACTTAGCGACTCAGGTTTCAGTATAAGTTTCTTTATATTCTTAGATAGTGTCTCGTGTTCTTTGTTTCTGAGAGTTAGTCTCAGATCCTAGGATACGACTAGATAGGTTCGTTTCTGGTATTCATAGAATACCCGGGGTTTCGTTAGGAGATCCTAAGAGGGCTCTAGGCGTTCGAAGTGTCAGTCCACAGGGTTGGGCTTAAGTTGGGTATCAAGGTAAAGTCCAGCTACTAGGCTAAGGAAGCGTCATCCGAAGGTTCTGACGACCAGAGTCGGGTCGAGCAGTCCAACATATACAAGCAGTTGCTCCATCGGCGAGACTTCGTAAAGGGTGATTACTTTATGGCATCGGTCCCCCTGTCCCTCTCTTTATATGTCTGTACTGTGTTCTTCCAAACATTTGTTATGTCTATTGGATTATGATTTTATGGATATTTGTTATGCATGTTGAAGTACTTTATGATTTTCCAGAAATGGCCACCAGCTTAACTTTCCTTATGTTTGCATGTCTAATGTAGTTTCTTTTAAACTAAATGTAGGGTTATAGACAATTCCTAACCACGGTCTAATCATAACCTATTTAGTTTAACATGCATTAATTTAGGACTTCCCCGTCGGGATGCATTAATGTCTGCCATATTACATGAAATAACCTATAGATCACCATGTTTTTTAGAGTAGTCTAAGTAGACTGAGTTTGTGTGTTTATGCCGGCATTAGGGCGAGCGGCATGATCTCCGAAGTGACATAGGGCTTTCATGGATGCAATAGCTCGAACCGTGAGTAGGGCCGTTGTTAAGGTAGGGCGGTTTATCAGGTAACTCAGATGTGGTACACCTTTAGACTTAGTACATAGTTGCAATCCAAGCCAAGACATGTCTAAAATACTCGAAGATAGGTCAATCAACATGTAGGAACAGTATAACATAGAATCAGGACATTATTTGTAAAACACTCTTAGGCTTAAATAGATTTAAACCTAGTGGGGAATGAATCACCCTCTCATCAAAGATATTGATGAATGATTGCATAACTGGATCATAAGATAAGAGTTAGGGTAAGAGGATAGTTACTACTAAGCCGTTACCACTTCACTGGGAGTACGATATTTGATTTAATTAAAATCGTAGATACTTTCCAACAGACTAGCTACACGATAGGTACTCTGCCTTAGGTTCTGATTGATTAAGTGACAGTATAGAGACTAAATGTGACAATTAGTCAGGCTAAGTCCTTAATTACTCATAATCAACATAGGGTAAAACAACACCTATTTTAGTATATCAGTCGGAACGCATCAGATTTTTGGCACCGTTGCCGGGGAAATATCATAATGAATTTAGGATTATTGGCCACAATTCTAGAGACTTATGATAGGTAACGGTAGTAACCTAGACATTAGACCTAACACTTATTTTATGCTAGTTAGACAATCAATTTCGGAAATATATTGTTATCATAACTAATTAATTTTAGACATTTTCTAAAATTAAGACATTTAGGATAATCAAATTTTAGAAAATTATTCTAAAACCATGTTGAGGAAATTTAATTACTTTCTAAATACAATATAAAAGAAAAAAAAATGTTAAAAAAAAATTTTAAAATTCGGAAAAATATCTCTCTTGTTTGTTTTCCTTTATGTTATTTGTTATTCCTAACCAGACTTTACACTCATAGATGAAGAGAACAAGAGCAGCTACAAACCAAGCAAAGAAAGCAGAAAACCCTAACACTCCATGTCGAAAGAAGATGAAACCAAAAGGACCATCTAGGCCTGAGCCAGAACTACCACGGGAAAACCTCCCTCCACAACCTATAGAAATAGACTAAAGCCTAGACACCAGTGATTTAGTGAGGAAGATTACTGAACACCCGTGACCCCAGTCCCACGGAAGAAGATCCTTCTGAAGATACCTTTCCTCCAAGAGAAGAACCTCAAAGATCTCCAGTTCACACTCCTGCCCAGAGAGTTCCTATAAATCCACCACCCCTTGACCAAACCCAAAACTCACCAACATCTCATGAGTACACTCCAATGCCTAACGAGCATACCCCTTCATCAGGGGGAAGTACTAATGGTTTTCAGTCAGTTTTGTCCATGCAGATAGATACTTTGGCTCAAAGGATCTACGAGATGGATAAAGGAATTGCACGCAGACTGTGTCATTCAGAACAGAGCATTCTAAATCTCACAGCTACCATGGACCAACTCAGGGCCACAGTAAGTCTCCAGGAAAGCCAGATGCTCTGGGAGTTAGCTGACTTACGAAGTGAGCAAGTGATACGCGAAAATCGTATCACCTTTTTAGCATGTTTTTATGTATGAATTTGGGTGAAATTAAGGGTAAATTGATCTTAATTGTTCATTATTTACATAATTTCACAGTTTTTCTGATTTTGGAAGTGTCAGGTGAAAAGTAGACGAAAACAGCAAATTTTGGGGCAAAAACGCAATTTTTGGAAATATTAACTTAGTCAACGGGTCAGGACGGGCGTCCCAACCCAGTCAACCCGCCGGGACGGGTGTCCCGACCTGGTCAACAGATCAGGACGGGCGTCCCGAGCCCCCAGAACCAATCCCATATCGAATGTTTGCTGAAAAATCACCCTGGTAAGCTGCTATAAATACCCCAGGCCTCCAGCAGTTGAATTCATTCCTCTCCACTCGATCTGAGTCATTTAGTGGTTTCCAGTTTACACTTCTCTAGTACACAACCCACTCAGAGACTCGGATCTCAGTTTTCTTTCTTATTAGTGTTTTGTTTTAGTTTCTGAGAAATAGTCTCAGATCTTAGGTTTCTCTAGACAGGTTCATTTCTGGTATTCATAGAATACCCGGAATTTCGTTAGGAGATCCTAAGAGGGCTCTAGGCGTTCGAAGAGTCAGTCCACAGGGCTGGGCTTAAGCTGGGTATTAAGGTAAAGCCCAGTTACTAGGCTGAGGAAGCGTCCTCCGAAGGTTCTAGCAAGCAGAGTCAGGGCGAGCAATAAGACATATACAGCAGTACGCTCCGTCGGCGAGACTACGTAAAGGGTGATTTCTTTATGGCATCAGTCCCCATGTCCCTCTCTTATATGTTGTTATTGTTTTATTCTAAATACTTATTATGAATACAAGATTACGATTTTTATGAATAGTTGTTTTATATGTTGACGTTGTTATGTTTTTCCGGAAATAGCCACCTGCTAAATATTCATTATGTTTGCATGTCTAATGTGCTCTTTTAAACTAAAGTTAGGGTTATAGACAATTCCTAACCACGGTCTAATCATAACCTGTTTAGTTTAACAGGCATCAATTAGTATTGGTGTCTGCCATGCTAGATAAAATAACATGTTGAACACCCTGCCTGTTAAAGTAGTCTAGGTAGGGGCCGAGCTGAGTCCGATTATGCCGGCGGCTAGGGCAAGCGGTATGATCCCCGAAGTGACATAGGGCTTTCATGGATGCCTTCATCCCGAACCGTGAGTAGGGCCGTCATTAAGGTAGGGCGGTTTATTAGAGACCTCGGATGTGGTACGCCTTTAGACACAGAACATAGTTGCAATCCAGGCTAAGATGCATCTAAAATATTCGAATTCAGATCATTCAACATATAGGAACAGTATAACATAGAATCAGGACTCATCTATAAAAAACACTTCTAGGATTAATTAGATTGAAACCTAGTGGAGAATGAATCACCCTCTCATCAAAGTATTTGATGAAGATTGCATAACTGGATCATAAGATAGGAGTTAGGATAAAAGGCTAGTTACTACTAAGCCGTTGCCACTTCCCTGGGAGTACGATATTTAACTTAATAAAATCGTAGATACTTTCCAATAGACTAGCTACACGATAGGTACTCTGCCTTAGGTTCTGGCTGATTAAGTGACACCATAGAGACTAAATGTGACAATTAGTCAATCACAGTCCTTAATTATTCATAATCAACATAGGGTAAAATAATACCTATTTAGCACATCGGTCGGAAACCCATCAGATTTTTGGCGCCGTTGCCGGGGAAATATCATAATGAATTTAGGATTAAAGGCCACAATTCTAGAGACTTATGATAGGTAACGGTAGTAACCTAGACCTTAGACCTACACTTATCTTATACTAGTTAGACAATCAATTTCCGAAATATAGGGTTATCATAAGTAATTGATTTTAGATATTATCTGGAATTAAGACACTTAGGATAACCCAATTTTAGAAAATTATTCTAAAACCATATTAAGGAAATTCACCTGCTTTCTAAATTAAACATAAAAAGAAAACAAATGTTAAAAATTTAAAATCCCAAAAAGAATGTATCTTTCTTGCTCAACGGTGAGTTGTTCCCTTTCCCAATCTCTTGTTTATTTTTTTAGTTGTTCTCTTAGTTGCTCTTTTTCGTGTTTTTCTTCCATTATTTAAGAAATAAATATGGAAATGAGGATAAAATATATTTTCTTCTGAGTTGTAAAATGTTGGCTTAGATTTTTATCGGGAAGAAACTCTATTTTAGAATTTTCTTAG